>JANAVB010031147.1:0-47741 GCA_029216955.1 Iris pallida
CCCCTTTTCTATTTAAAGCTTACATCTCTTTCTCTCTCCTCATAAACTCACATTCTCACCATTACTCTTCTTCTTCCTTTTATTACTCTCTCCACCTACCAAACCGTAGGCAAGTACAACTTGCTCCCCATGAGAACCCATGTTTTTGTAGTTCATTTATCTTCCTCGCAAGATCCTAAGAGAGTTTAGAACTTGGCATTTTTCATTTCGAAGTCTTAATTTTTGTAGATCTAGAAATGAGTTATTTTCGGAGTTTGGTGATTTTGATCTATCAAACTTCTTTGTTTGTAAGTTTTGATGGTTCCATATTGTAGAGAAGTTTATTCTACCCAATTTTGACCTTTGGAAAGTTGGATTTGGACTTATTTTGACCAAGTTATAGACTTTTGAAGCTTTGGGGTACAATCATGGAGTTCTTGCTGTTTGGAGAAGACAGTGAGCAGTGTACGCTAGCTTTTTAGCTTGCGTCACTGAGCTGTGCGCGCTCTTTAGCGTAGCACAGTATGGAGTCCATACGCTGCCTTTTTAGGAAGCGTGTGTCTTGCATACGCTACCTTTGGAAGCGTATGTCGTATGGAGTCCATACGCTGCCTTTTGGGAGCGTATGACTTGCATACGCTGACTTGGATGGTCAGGAGTCGTATGGAGTCCATACGCTGCCTTTTGGGAGTGTATGACTTGCATACGCTGACTTGGATGGTCAGGAGTCGTATGGAGTCCATACGCTGCCTTTTTGGAGCGTATGACTTGCTACGCTGACTTGGATGGTCAGGAGTCGTATGGAGTCCATACGCTACCTTTTTGGAGCGTATGACTTGCATACACTGACTTGGATGGTCAGGAGTCGTATGGAGTTCATACGCTGCCTTTTGGGAGCGTATGACTTGCATACGCTGACTTAGATGGTCAGGAGTCGTATGGAGTTCATACGCTACCTTTTGGGAGCGTATGACTTGTGTACGCTCACGTGGATAGTAAGGAGTCGTATGGAGTCCATACGCTGCCTTGAAGAGGAGTCGTATGGAGTCCATACGCTAGCATGACCTGAGCGTACTCTGGCTTGAGCGTAGCTTGACCTGAGCGTACGCTGACATGAGCGTAGGCTGACACGAGAGTAGCTGCTTACCCTGGATCTTCTATAGCCCTGTATATATTTATTGGATATTTAACGTCATTTTATATCCTTACGCCTTTTTGCATAAACTTGATATAATTATGATATGTTGATATTTCTGTTAATATAGATTGTTACGTGGGATGTACCATGTGTCGTGAATTGAGTTATAGATACCCCAATTGACTGGAATTAAACCCTGAGAGTTGTAGACTCGACCCCACTGAATACTAGTTGACTTTCATGCCTTGTCACCATTGATAATGATTATGACCTTGACTAATAATTGATCATGCGTTCCTAGTTGGAACTAAGAGACTGGCTAGTCGTCTTATTGAATTGAATGAATGAGACACGTTCATATTAATTATGAACTATTGAAATCGACTGGCTAATCCCGAATATTGGCATACAGGCACATGCAGGTTTCAAATTATTTATTTATTTAGTTATTTATTTATCTTACAAAACAGCATGTGTACTTTATGGTCAAGGCATGATTACTCCGTGGTTAGTTTTGATTGTTGCATTACACTATGTAAGACCTGCAACCTAACCGCACTGGTATTATTGTAGAGTTGTGCATATCGTATCCCGTACGAAAGTACTCATTTGAATGACCATGATCCACGGCATGGGATTTCACTGAACGTAGGGACTATTAAGTTAAATAAAATAATGATTGCATGGAGAGAATGGATTCCCGAGTTCTTACATGGCAGCCCCTTGGGACGAGTAGTACCCGAGGGCCGGCTGGTTCCCACAGATACTGTAAACCTGCCACACGGGCAGGGAACAATATCTGCTTATATTATTATTGTATATTGTATATTGATGACGGGCGTCCTGATAGGACTCGTCTAATTCATGCATGGCGCACATGATTAACTGGATAGACTAGCCTTGCTCGCACATAGTAAGAACTGAGGAATCCCTAATTGCATTATTCCAGGATAACTTGGAACACACAGTAGCAAGCCGTAGTAGTTGAATGGCCGTTTAAATTGACTTGTTTGTGTACTGTACTACTCTGTTACCTAACTGGGATGATCAGAATGTCAGGACATGACGGGCCAACTTCTGTCCTTGTTTGGTTGGGAGGTTGGTTCGAAGTGTCGTGATGTTATGAGAATCCTAGTGGCAAGCGATCTATTTGTCATATTTTCCCTACTGGTTTTAGTTTTCATGTCGGGCTTCCTTGTGGTACTTGCTATTAGAGGTCTAACCTCTCTGGTTTTGCATGGCCAGATTTAGAGCCGGTCCCCGAGGATCCAGCTTACTTCTACCTCCAAGATGGTCAATACTAGAGGGATGATCGCAGGAGGACTCGAGTGGGTTCCTTACTTCACCGCTCGTTTTGTCACTTACTTTATACCTAGCCGTTTGGCACCGACATGTTAGTCGGATTGTCTTGTACTTACTTTTACATAATTGTAATTAAAGTCAGACTGCAGCTGATAACAATTGTGTATACTTTTGCTACATCAATCTGGCTATGTTTTGTAAAGCCAGATATCAAGAACATTTTGACAGAGCGTTTGGGACGCCTTACTGCTTTATCTTACATGTTCTCTATTACTGTTTCTTGTTTGAATGATTGAGACAATAGATGTGAAGTAACCATAGTGAAACTTTCATGTAGTATGCACCCCCTCGTCTGTTAGACAGCATTGATCGTATTATACGGTATTCATCTACCCGTAATACGTAGCTGGCTGAGTCATTCTCCCGCTCTCCAGTATTCTGGTTCTGGGGCGTGACAAGGTTTTAGTGGTGGCCATGCAGGTCTAATTTCAGACTTGTGGGGTATTTTGATTTATAGGATGTCTCAATCACACATGTTCCCTCTTGATCTCGCAATTCGTTGTTCTCAATACCAGCTTGACATTCCAGTATCCTTTGACTTCATTAATCCTTCATGTCCGGTCGTTTGATTGTTCTCTTGTCCCTTTCTTAGGGGCACCTCGTGCATCTGTCAGAGCTGGACAGCAACAACATGGACAGCAGCATGGACAACATGACCAGGTTGGTCAGCAACAAGGGTCAGAACCACTTCGTGAGACTATTCAAGAAGAGGTGATAGTAGAACCAGCGGTTGGACCGCAGTATCCAGAGGTTCCAACACCACCAATAGTTCCACCTACCCCTGTGGAATTGGACACACCAGCCCTTCTGGAGATCATAAGAGAGATGATGGCTACTCAGCAACACCAGATGTTAGCTCAGCAGCGCATGTATGCTCAGTTGCAAGAGCAGAATGTACTACTCAACCAAGGATTACAGACGACATTGAAAAGAGGGCGAAGCCAGATTCTGGAGCGTCAGCCCGGTTTTGCAAGTACAACCCCCGCCGTTTCGAAGGCACGGAGGATGCCATCTCAGCAGATGCATGGCTTAAGGATATTGAGGCTATTCTGACAGCCGCTAAGGTGTCGGCAGAAGAACGTGTGGATCTAGTGAAGTTGTTACTTCAGGATCTCGCACGTGATTGGTGGGAATCAGAGGAAGTAGGTATCAGACGTCCTGTTGCTTGGGACGATTTTACTGCAAGGTTCAAGACGAAGTACTATGGAGTTGTGGTGCAGTTTGAGCTACAACAGAAGTTTATCAACCTCAGACAGGCTGGCAAGACTGTAGATGCTTATGCAGCGGAGTTCTGCAGATTGAGTAGGTTTGCCCCAGAGATGGTAGCAACGGAGCGCCAGGGGCGATGAGGTTCCAGCAAGGGTTTCATCTTGAGCTCTTGCAATTGATAGAGGGACACAATTACCAGACTTTTGATAAAATATTGACGGCAACCCGCAGGCATGAAATCACCATTCAGAGGCTTACGGCAAGGACTGGGGGTCAGAAGAGATCTCATAGTCAGATTGAAGGAGGAGGAGGAGCAGCGCCCCGAACAACAGCACCATCCCCTGGCATTCGTATCCACGATGTGGCGATACGGGGGCCAGCACCACCACCCAGGCAGCAGCAACAGCAACAGAGGAAGAACCAGCAACCCTCGACGGGCTGCACTTATTGTGGGAAGATGGGGCACACTAGAGATGTGTGTCGGACATTGAACGGGCAGTATTTGATATGTGGAAATCCAGATCATCGGGTTACCACATGTCCCATAAATTCGAGGTCAGGAGGACCAGGGCAGCAATTTCCTGCTCTGCCAGCACCAGGGGCATGCCAGTATCGAGGACCAGCGATAGCAATAAGGCCATTGGTACAGCGTCCATTAGCACCGCAGGCTCAGATATTTCGGCAGCAGGGACCGCCGATACAGCAACACCAGCATAGACCGCCCCAGTCATCAGGAAAGGGGCCAGCAGCAGCACCAGGCTAGGCCGCAGCATGGGAACCAGCAAGGAGGTCGAGGGCAGGCATTCATACTGTCCTTGGAGGAGGCATTAGCATCGGGAGATGTTGTGGCAGGTAATATTCTCGTCGCCTCATATCCCGCAGTAGCATTGTTTGATTCGGGAGCATCACACTCATTTATATCTGCACAATTTGCGACACGGCTAGGAATGGAGTTCGAGGCATTGCCAGAGAGGTTGAATATACTCACTGGAAATGGGCTCGTAGGAGTTAGTAGTTATTCTAGCGTGTAGTGTGTAGTTTGGGGCATTCTTTACCCCCCAGTTGATTAGAATTCCTGTTGGAAATTTCGACGTTATCTTAGGCATGGACTGGCTGAAAGACAGTCATGCGACAATAGATTATCGTAGTGGGAGTATATCTTTTGATATTCCAGGCATGAAGAGATTCACCTTAGTCAGATCAGAGGCAACCCACAAGAGCAAGGAGTAATAACGGCAATAGAAGAAGTTCAGGTTCCGAAGGTAGTTGAAGAATTTCTAGATGTATTTCCCGAAGAACTTTCAGGTCTACCACCGGTTAGAGATATTGAGTTCAGTATAGAATTGGCACCTGGGACTAAACCGATATCAGATCGGGTTTACAGAATGGCGGATGCGGAGCAGGCCAAGGTATGTCAACATATAGAGGAACTGAAAGAGAAGAAGTTCATCCAAGCGTATCACCATGGACAGCACCAGTGGTACTTGTGGAGAAAAAGGATGGATCATCCAGATTATGCATCGATTACAGGAAGCTTAACGCGGCAACAGTAAAGAACAAGTACCCACTACCCGGATCGACGACTTATTTGATCAGTTGAGCAAGGCTAGAGTTTTCTCCAAGATAGATCTTCGTTCAGGGTATCACCAAGTGAGGGTTCGGAAGGAAGACATTCCCAAGACAGCATTCAGGTCGAAGTATGGGCATTATGAATTCTTAGTAATGCCGTTTGGTTTGACCAATGCTCCAGCAATATTCATGGATTTGATGAACCGCATCTTTATGCCGTATTTAGATCAGTTTGTCGTAGTATTTCTCGACGACATTCTTGTGTACTCTGCTAGTGAAGAGGAGCATGAAGACCACCTCAGGAAAGTGTTGCAGGTTCTGAGAGAGAACCAGTTGTATGCCAAGCTCTGCAAGTGTGAGTTCTGGATGGACCATATTTCATTCTTGGGTCATATCGTATCAGGAGCTGGAGTAGCAGTGGATCCCAAGAAGGTAGAAGCAGTAGAGAGTTGGCCAGTACCCAAGACCGTAGCTGATGTACGGAGTTTCTTAGGATTGGCAGGATATTACAGAAGATTTGTGTCAGATTTTGCAAGACTCTCAGCACCCATGACCCGCTTGACACGGAAGGATGTGCCATTCGTTTGGTCGGCAGAATGTCAGACATCATTTGAGAATTTGAAGCAGAAGTTGATATCAGTGCCTATTCTTACATTGCCAGTTGGGCCCGGAGGTTTTACAGTGTATTGTGATGCGTCAGGTAAAGGACTTGGATGTGTCCTCATGCAGCACGGAAAGGTGATAGCATATGCATCTAGGCAGCTTCGGGACCACGAGAAGAATTATCCAACTCATGATTTAGAGTTGGCGGCAGTAGTATTTGCTTTGAAGCTATGGAGGCATTACTTATATGGTGACCGAGTAGACATGTACACAGACCACAAAAGTCTGAAGTACATCTTTACTCAGAAGGAGCTGAACATGAGGCAGAGAAGATGGTTAGAGCTGATCAAGGATTATGACGTAGAGCTTCAGTATCATCCAGGCAAGGCTAATGTGGTAGCAGACGCTCAACAGAAGGGGCGGCGCATTTATGTTGACAACACAGAGGCATATCTTAGAAGACCTTCAGGAGATGGGCATAGAAGTTATACTTCCTAACAATGTAGGAGTTCTGGCAAGTCTACAAGTCCAATCTAACTTGGTAGACAGGATCAAGACAGCTCAGGCACAGGACCCAAGGATTCAGAAGCTTAGGGCAGAATGTGAGTCAGGGCTCAGGAAGGAGATGCAAATCCACGAAGACGGTACACTTAGGTTTGGATCGCGCTTATGCGTGCCTAGTGGAGATATTAGACAGGAAGTCATGACAGAAGCTCACAGTTCCCAGTATTCTATACATCCTGGAGGGACCAAGATGTACCAAGATATCAAGCAGCACTTCTGGTGGAACGGAATGAAGAGGGAGATAGCTAGGTTTGTTTTTCGTTGCTTGATATGTCAGCAGGTAAAGGCAGAACAGCAGAGGCCAGCTGGGTTATTGCAACCGCTTCCCATCCCGAAATGGAAGTAGGAACACATCATAATAGACTTTGTGACCGGTTTACCGAGATCACCAAGTGGTAAAGATGCTATTTGGGTGATAGTAGATCGGCTTACGAAGGTAGCACATTTTCTTCCTTTTAGAGTGGGACAATCTACAGAAAAGTTGGCAGAGTTGTACATGCAACAGATAGTCAGGCAGCATGGAGTCCCTGTCAGTATTGTGTCAGACCGAGATACCCGCTTTACATCACATTTTTGGAGGAGCTTACATCATAGTCTGGGTACCAAGTTGAGATTTAGCACGGCTTACCATCCACAGATGGATGGGCAATCAGAAAGGACAATTCAGACCTTGGAAGATATGTTGTGAGCTTGCACTCTGGATTTTGGAGGATCTTGGGAAAGCCACCTGCACTTAGTTGAGTTTTCATACAACAACAGTTATCAAGCCAGTATCCAGATGGCGCCATTCGAAGCACTATATGGTAAGAAGTGTAGATCGCCACTAGCATGGGATGATATCGGGGATAGGAAGATGCTAGGCCCAGAAATGATTATCCAGACGGTTGAAGTGATTAAGGGAATTAGAGAGCGACTTCGTATTGCGCAGGATCGACATCGTCATTGGGCGGACCAGCATCGTAGGCCGCTAGAGTTTTCTGTTGGGGACCACGTGTTCTTGCGGATCTCACCTACCCGTGGGGTCATTAGATTTGGCGTTCACGGGAAGTTGAGTCCGCGATACGTAGGACCATTCGTTATCCTTGATAGGGTAGACGATGTTGCTTATCGTTTGTCCTTTCCACCTTCGTTACGAGAGGTGCATGACGTGTTTGATGTATCTCAATTGCGAAGGTATGTATCGGACCCCAGCCATATCCTCGATCATTCAGAACTGGTTGTTGGTACCAACCTGTCTTACGAGAAACAGCCTGTGTCCATCTTGGACCGAAGAGAGAAGATACTCAAGAACCGAACAATTAACCTTGTCCGGGTTATTTGGGGTCATCACTCTTTGGGAGAGTCAACGTGGGAACGTGAGGATGATATCCGATCACGGTATCCACACCTGTTTGACTCACAAGGTATATCTTTTTCTGTGTACCTTGATTGTCTTGATTCCTCATGCTTATCACCTTTTGGGTAGAATTGCTTGATATCGTAGATTGTTAAATATAGATATATTACTTGCTATGGATATTGTAAATAATTGCTTCATTGAATTGCTTGTACTTAGATTAGTTTAGCCCCGATGTTTCTATCCTGCTTGGATTTGAAATTCCGAGGACGAAATTTTTCTAAGGAGGGTAGAGATGTCACTCCCCGTTCCCATAATGCGTATTTTATACATGTACAACTCATGTGTATTTATTTAGTATTTATTATGTATTTATTTAATATTTATCATGTATTATCCTGTATTTAAATTCCTTTAATTTCATGTTAATCAATTAATCTGCTCTTTAAATTTTTATGTTAATTTATTTCCTACAATTATATTTCTGTAATTTTATTTCTGCACTTTAATTCCTGCATTTTATTTCCTGCCTTAGTCTTATTGGGTTCTCGGGTTCATGGTGGACAACCCGGCCCAACTCCCACCTACCACCCCTTTTCTATTTAAAGCTTACATCTCTTTCTCTCTCCTCATAAACTCACATTCTCACCATTACTCTTCTTCTTCCTTTTATTACTCTCTCCACCTACCAAACCGTAGACAAGTACAACTTGCTGCCCATGAGAACCCATGTTTTTGTAGTTCATTTATCTTCCTCGCAAGATCCTAAGAGAGTTTAGAACTTGGCATTTTTCATTTCGAAGTCTTAATTTTTGTAGATCTAGAAATAAGTTATTTCGGAGTTTGGTGGTTTTAATCTATCAAACTTCTTTGTTTGCAAGTTTTGATGGTTCTATGTTGTAGAGAAGTTTATTCTACCCAATTTTGACCTTTGGAAAGTTGTATTTGGACTTGTTTTGACCAAGTTATGGACTTTTGAAGCTTTGGGTTGCAACCATGGAGTTCTTGCTGTTTGGAGAAGACAGTGAGCAGTGTACGCTAGCTTTTTAGCTTGCGTCACTGAGCTGTGCATGCTCTTTAGCGTAACGCAGTATGGAGTCCATACGCTGCCTTTTTAGGAAGCGTGTGTCTTGCATACGCTACCTTTTGGAAGCGTATGTCGTATGGAGTCCATACGCTGCCTTTTGGGAGCGTATGACTTGCATACGCTAACTTGGATGGTCAGGAGTCGTATAGAGTCCATACGCTGCCTTTTGGGAGCGTATGACTTGCATACGCTGACTTGGATGGTCAGGAGTCGTATGGAGTCCATACGCTGCCTTTTTGGAGCGTATGACTTGCATACGCTGACTTGGATGGTCAGGAGTCGTATGGAGTCCATACGCTGCCTTTTTGGAGCGTATGACTTGCATACGCTGACTTGGATGGTCAGAAGTCGTATGGAGTTCATATGCTGCCTTTTGGGAGCGTATGACTTGCATACGCTGACTTGGATGGTCAGGAGTCGTATGGAGTTCATACGCTACCTTTTGGGAGCGTATGACTTGCGTACGCTCACGTGAATAGTAAGGAGTCGTATGGAGTCCATACGCTGCCTTGAAGAGGAGTCGTATGGAGTCCATACGCTAGCATGACCTGAGCGTACTCTGGCTTGAGCGTAGCTTGACCTGAGCGTACGCTGACATGAGCGTAGGCTGACACGAGAGTAGCCTGCTTACCCTGGATCTTCTATAGCCCTGTATATTGATATTTTATTGGATATTAACGTCCATTTTATATCCTTACGCCTTTTTGCATAAACTTGATATAATTATGATATGTTGATATTTCTGTTAAATATAGATTGTTACGTGGGATGTACCATGTGTCATGAATTGAGTTATAGATACCCCGATTGACTGGAATTAAACCCTGAGAGTTGTAGACTCGACCCCACTGAATACTAGTTGACTTTCATGCCTTGTCACCATTGATAATGATTGTGACCTTGACTAATAATTGATCATGCGTTCCTAGTTGGAACTAAGAGACTGGCTAGTCGTCTTATTGAATTGAATGAATGAGACACGTTCATATTAATTATGAACTATTGAAATCGACTGGCTAATCCCGAATATTGGCATACAGGCACATGCAGGTTTCAAATTATTTATTTATTTAGTTATTTATTTATCTTACAAAACAGCATGTGTACTTTATGGTCAAGGCATGATTACTCCGTGGTTAGTTTTGATTGTTGCATTACACTATGTAAGACCTGCAACCTAACCGCACTGGTATCGTTGTAGAGTTGTGCATATCGTACCCCGTACGAAAGTACTCATTTGAATGACCATGATCCACGGCATGGGATTTCACTGAACGTAGGGACTATTAAGTTAAATAAAATAATGATTACATGGAGAGAATGGATTCCCGAGTTCTTACATGGCAGCCCCCTTGGGACGAGTAGTACCCGACGGGCCGGCTGGTTCCCACAGATACTGTAAACCTGCCACACGGGCAGGGAACAGTATCTGCTTATATTATTATTGTATATTGTATATTGATGACGGGCGTCCTGCTAGGACTCGTCTAATTCATGCATGGCGCACATGATTAACTGGATAGACTAGCCTTGCTCGCACATAGTAAGAACTGAGGAATCCCTAATTGCATTATTCCAGGATAACTTGGAACACACAGTAGCAAGCCGTAGTAGTTGAATGGCCGTTTAAATTGACTTGTTTGTGTATTGTACTACTCTGTTACCTAACTGGGATGATCAGAATGTCAGGACATGACGGGCCAACTTCTGTCCTTGTTTGGTTGGGAGGTTGGTTCGAAGTGTCGTGATGTTATGAGAATCCTAGTGGCAAGAAGAGATCTATTTGTCATATTTTTCCCTACTGGTTTTAGTTCTCATGTCGTGCTTCCTTGTGGTACTTGCTATTAGAGGTCTAACCTCTCTAGTTTTGCATGGCCAGATTTAGAGCCGGTCCCCGAGGATCCAGCTTACTTCTACCTCCAAGATGGTCAACACTAGAGGGATGATCGCAGGAGGACTCGAGTGGGTTCCTTACTTCACCGCTCGTTTTGTCACTTACTTTATACCTAGCCGTTTGGCACCGACATGTTAGTCGGATTGTCTTGTACTTACTTTTACATAATTGTAATTAAAGTCAGACTGCAGCTGATAACAATTGTGTATACTTTTGCTACATCAATCTGGCTATGTTTTGTAAAGCCAGATATCAAGAACATTTTGACAGAGCGTTTGGGACGCCTTACTGCTTTATCTTACATGTTCTCTATTACTGTTTCTTGTTTGAATGATTGAGACAATAGATGTGAAGTGACCATAGTGAGACTTTCATGTAGTATGCACCCCCTCGTCTGTTAGACAGCATTGATCATATTATACGGTATTCATCTACCCGTAATACGTAGCTGGCTGAGTCATTCCCCCGCTCTCCAGTATTCTGGTTCTGGGGCGTGACAACGGCTGTTCCAAAAGGAAAGTCAGAGATGTATTACAGCAGGACCAAAAGAGGTCTTGGATATGCTTCTCCCCCATTATTATCCCCAGCAGGCTCTGAATCCGATAATGAGGAGCGTTCTAACTCTTCTGATTCCAGATCATGGGATTCTGACACCAGCATCGGCCAAGTTCATCGGCTGACTATATCTTCTAACATGGTCTCCGTCGAACTTCCAGAAGGCTATGACGAGGATGTTGAAGAAAGTTCTGAAACAGATCCTTGGGCTCAACGAATGGATACCCAATGGAAACTCCGATTCGAACAAAGAGAACCACCTACTGAAGATCAATTAGTTCAAATTGATGTAGAGGAGAGCGGGTCACCTCGTCCAATTTTCATCAGCAAGAACCTTCCAGAGACAGATAAGCAAGAATTAATTCTTCTGATTAAAGAATACATTGATGTCTTTGCCTGGAGTTATGAAGACATGCCAGGACTAGATTCCAAAATTGCTACTCACAAACTGAACATCCTGCCGAATGCAAAACCGGTCAAACAACAACAATGGCATTTCAAGCCAGAAATAATGGATGCAATTGACGATGAAGTCAAGAAGCTCATCGCTTGTGGCTTTATTCGAGAAGAATAGCATCCTGATTGGGTAGCTAATGTTGTTCCAGTTCTAAAGAAAACCGGCAAAGTTCGAGTCTGTATCGATTTTCGGGATCTTAATGAAGCATGTCCAAAAGATGAATTTCCTCTCCCTATCACGGACGTCATGATCGACAACACTTGTGGGTTCGAAAGAATATCTTTCATGGACGGATTCTCCGGATATAATCAGATTCGGATGAATCCTGAAGATGAGAAGCATACTTCTTTCCGCACTCCTCATGGAGTCTACTGCTATACTGTGATGCCATTTGGTCTCAAGAACGCTGGTGCAATATACCAACGAGCAATGAGTACCATCTTTCGAGATCATCTGCGCAAGACGTCGAATGCTACGTTGATGATATTGCTGTCAAAAGTCGTCTGAAGGAAGATCACATCCAAGACTTGAGAACTATCTTCAATCTGATGCGCCAACATCAACTCAAAATAAATCTCACCAAGTCATTCTTGGGTGTCTCTAGTGGCAAGTTTCTCGGCTTCGTCATTACCTCTAAGGGTATACACGTGGATCCCGAGAAGATCAAAGCCATTCAAGAGATGTGTCCTCCACGCAACTTAAAAGAGCTACGAGGATTCCAAGGTCGACTTGCGTACATCAGGAGATTCATTTCGAATTTGTCTGGATGCTGTAGACCATTCACTCAACTCATGAAGAAGGGTGTATCTTTCGTTTGGACCGAAGAATATCAACGAGCATTTGATGACATAAAGCGGTATCTCATGAACCCACCAGTCTTGGTGCCACCGATCTCTGGCATACCATTCTTAATGTATGTCCGTGCTATGGACCATTCATTGGGTGCTTTACTTGCCCAAAAGAACAAAGAAGGCCATGAACAAGCTATCTATTATCTCAGTCGTACTATGATTGGTGCTGAACATCGTTATAGTCCAGTCGAAAAAGAATGCCTAGCTCTTATGTTTGTTGTTCAAAAGACGATGCATTACATCATTGGCCAAACTATTCATGTCATATCCCGAGTTAATCCTCTTCGGGTACTCATAAAAAAGCCCAGCACACTCAACTCTCGGTTGGCTACATGGGCCATTCTGCTAGCCCAATATGACATGGTATATGTTCTTCAAAAATCTGTCAAAGGTCAAGCTCTGGCGGATTTCTTAGCAGCTCATCCTGTTCCAGAGACGTCCAAACTCTATGATGAAATTCCAGATGAGACATTGGAATCTAATACAATCTCTAAAGAATTTCCTACTTGGCGTCTATTCTTTGACGGTGCATCCAGAATCGGACCCAATGGTGCCATCGTCGCAGGAGTTTGAGTTGTTCTCGTCTCTCCAGACGGATCAACTATCCAAAGAGCCTATTCTTTAGATGAACCATGCTCCAACAACGTAGCAAAATACAATGCTCTACTCATTGGCCTTCAGCTAGCCAAACAACTTGACGTCGAGTATCTTGAAGTCTAAGGTGACTCTAAGCTGGTTGTTAATCAGGTGAGAGGGACTTATGAAGTTCGTCATCAAGATCTAGTGCCTTACTATGAAGCGACAATCAACATGGCTACATCATTCAAAGCCTTCTTCATTGAATATGTACGCCGAGCTTGTAATACTGAGGCAGATGCTTTGGCCAATCTTGCAGCAGTCCTAGCCATCCCCATTAGGAGACAACAAGTGGTGGTCATCTCTAATCGAGAATTGTTTTGTGTCAAAAATAATCGTAATATTGAGTTCAGTAATCTTATTGAAGTCAATGTTATTAGTGAAGATTGGAGAACTCCCTTCATCGACTTCGTGGTCCATGACATACTCCCTGAAGATCCCAAGGAGGCTACGAGTATTCGTTGGCGGTCTCTGCAATTCTATTACAATCAGACCACCAAGACTCTTTATCGGCGGACTTATGACGGTCTTCTTTTACGCTATCTTGCTGGTGATGAAGCGAAGCAAGTACTGCGTGAAGCTCACGACGGTGTCTGCGGAGCACATCAACCCGGTCCTAAGCTACAGGATCGTATCCGACGCATGGGTTACTACTGGCCCTCTATGGTTTCTGATGCCATCGAATATGCGAGGAAATTTCGAGCTTGTCAAATCCACGCAGATTTTATTCATCAACCTTCAGAATTTTTGCATCCGACGGCTGCTTCATGGCCTTTCGAAGCTTGGGGTATGGACATCATTGGTCCTATCAATCCTCCTTCTTCTAGAGGACATCGGTTCATACTAGCAATAACCGACTACTTCTCTAAGTGGGCTGAAGCTATACCGTTGGATAAAGTCAAAACCAGCAGTGTCATCAATTTCATCAAACACCATGTCATCTACAGATTTGGTGTACCTCGAAGGATCATTCATGACAATAGACTGTCACGACCCGCACCCTGATTAGGGGCACGAGAAGCGGTTACGTCCAGCCTACGCCGCAGAATCGGCGGTAGAAACGCTGTATATAGGGTCTGTAAATACTACGTCTAAACAGATAAATGTACCTGTGCAGTATATACACTCCGAACGGAGGAATAGGGCAATACTGCCTCAATCACATAATCAAAACTAAGGTAGAAAGCATGGAACAAGATATGATAGTAATAAACAGGAAACGAGTCCAGAAAGTATCCACAAGTCACAGCTAACACAAGTCCAAAGTCTCAGAAATATAATATAAGTACTACAACTGAAATATAAACTGCTGGCTCGCAGGCCAGGCAAACCTACTAGCTAATCTACTCTGGGTGGGCGAAGTCAAGAGGCTCTACTACTAAGACCCTGTCTAGGTCAAGTCCATCCGACCCTATCCCGTAGTAAGTCGGGCAATCACCCTCTAAATCATCTGTAAAATTTGTCAACGGTATCCTGTCAGGAAAATGAGCAAGTACAAACACCAACAGCAGTTCCATGTGAATTGACAAAAGCTATAAGAGACAGTATAATGAAATACAAGGCAAAGAGTAAAGGCAACTTGGGAACCATTCGAAAGCCGAGTTACAACCCTTAAACCAAACAAGGACCGGGGTTGTAACCCTTCTTCCGAACAGAACCTAGTCCCATAATCAAGTACAGTATAAAAGGCAGGTAGAGCATATGAGAAATGAATCATAGCAGGGTGAAAGTACAGTAAGTAAAGCTGAAACTGGAAATATATATCATGATGTGAGTACTGTAAAAGGACGATAATGTATATATATAGGATGACTTGGGAACTATTCGGAAGCCGAGTTACAACCCTTAAACCAAACAAGGACCGGGGTTGTAACCCTTCTCCTGAACAGAACCTAGTCACCCTAAGATAATAAATATAAAAGGTGCCTTGAATTATTAGTGTGTCATGTGATCGGCTTGGGAAACAAGTTCAAGCTTTCCATCTGACCGCCTACAACCATATAACAAGTATGAAACAGCAAGTGTGAGACAAGGCCGGTCACCATGGCAAGTGTGAACAAGTAGCTATGGACAAGTGTGGAATGCAAGTGTGAAGCAACAAGTGGGGATTTGATCACACAACCACTAATAACTCCCCATCCCCCGACTAGTATAAAGGATCCGGACATAACACGTCATGACACAAGATTTAAGAGCAGGTGATCAGCCCACTCCCAAGTCCATGTCTATACAAGTACAAGTAACAAGTCAAGTCTTGTACTAGTATACCAAGTAATCCGGGAACAACATCTCATGACAGGATCCGACATATACTAGTCCGTGAACTATCGTGTCTGGAAATCAAGTAAGACACTACAACTGAATCGGATATAGCAGATATCAAGACAATGAAAACTATCAGTGAATGTACTCGCCTGTGGTCCTGAGCTGATAGGGTGAACAGACGCTCAGAGCGATCACAGACCTAAGATAAGATACTATAAGTCAAACAGGACTAAATACTGAAAAGGAAACTAATACAAGTCATGAATGCAAGTCTAAGTCAAACTAGGTCAATCTAGGTCTAACTGAGTCATACTAGGTCTTACTAGGTCACTGGAAGTCATTCCAAGTCAAACTAGGTCAATCGGGATCAACGGTTGACTTACAGTTGACTTCGGTCAAAAAGTCAACTCTGGTCAACCCTGGTCAACTATGGTCAACTATGGTCAACTCTAGGTCAAACCTTGGTCAAACAAGTCTAATGTTGACCAACTGTTGACTTTCAGTCAACTGGTCAAGTCTCGGTTGGTTTCGGTCAAATCGGGTCGCTTTAAGGCTAAGTTTGACCTTCGGTTGACTTTTGTTGACTTTTGGTCAAAACGGTCAACCGATGTCAAAACTAGTCTTAGAGTACCATATTTGATCATTACCAACCACGGGGATCAAGTTCTAACACTATCTTAGGCTTCTAACACAATATCCCACTTCTAGGCAAAAACTAGCATTTACCCTTTTTCCTATTTCTACTCCATGAATCTACCCTTCTATCTACCACACTCACCCACACTCATACACAACACTCACACACAACACCTCACCCTCACATAGACCTCTCTACAAGTCTCCTAATAGGTTTCCTACTAGTTTGCACATAGGCTAACTATAGGCACTCACTAATAGGTTCTCACACACACACACAACTCACAATTACTCCTCACAACTACACACACACACAACTAACTAAAGTGGACTGTTTTTGGACAGCCCCTAACCCTCTCTCAACATCACACAACACCCACCATAATCTATATATATTCTCACACAATTAAACCACATATATATACCAATATATATATAACAACATATATATATCAACATATATAATACTAGTTGTATACTTAAATGGAATTGAACTCCCAACCAACTCCCAATCAAAACTCCCACTACAAATCTGAACCAAAAATCTGGGAGCATCTCTCCCCCTCTAAAAACACCACACAATCACTATATAACCATATAAATATACCCCTTATATAACCATATATATATATATATCAATATATATATATATAGATGCATAAAACTAATTGTACATCACCATTAGCTTCCAAAACTCAACCCAAACATCCCCCAACACATTCAGCCCAAATCTGGACAGCCCCTTATATGTCCCACAACCATCACAACATCACACAAATTAATCACCATTTATATATACATATATATATATATATCTATATATATATAGAATGATATATATATAACTATATATATACCAAAACACATAGAAATAATATGATACATTAAGATACTCTCATGGATCATCTCTACAACATTAAAAATCTGAGACTAAAAGAAAAACCACACAAAACCAATATTTAAACATCATTCATGGATCAAAAAGGGGTTTTTTTCCTAATAGGACACAAGCCTACAAGTGGACACTCCTAAAAATGTCTAAAGGACACAAAAATGGTTTCTAATGATGGTACCACCCTAAGAATCATCATGGAGGGTTCCTACATGATCTACATGAGAAAAGAATAAGTTTTGGGGAAGAAATCACCTTGGTTTGAGAGCAAAAATCAATGGAGCTTTCAAAAGCAAATGGAGCCTTTGGAGAAGAAGAAGAAATGGATTGGAATGAAATGAAAAAGTGTTTTTCTCTCTCCACCCTATCCCAACACTATGTGGCCGGCCATATGGTGCTTTCCCCCCTATTTGTCCTATATAGATAATTACAAGTTTGCCCTCCAATTAATTAAATGGTCCAAAAATGGGAAATGGTTAAAACCGGGGGTAGTTTAGTCAAACCGAAACCACTAATCTCTAACTAATAATTAACTAAAATAATGGTCTAGTCTCTAACCAAAATATCTAACATGTGGGCCATGGTTAGCTAGTGTGTGGGCCCGCTAAGGTCAAAATACCCCGGGTCCCCGAAACAAGTCAAAACAAGTCGAAACGAATTGAAATTCGAACCCGATTCAAATAACCCCAAAATAATACAAATAATAAATAAATAATTTCAAAATGATTTTTAAAGTGGAAAATTACCAAAATACCCCTGTTTGTGAAAACTGGGGGTGACAAATCTATCCACCTTAAAAAAATTTCGTCCTCGAAATTAAAACCAACAATAGTAAAATCTCAAATTCACAAGTCATGGTAAAAATTTTAAAATGATTAAATTCTCAAAATCAAAATAGGAATTAAATGACTAAATTTATAAAATTTAGAAATACTCTCAAACATGAGTCTATCCACCTTAAAAATCATTCAAAAACTTAAAATAAAGCAAACACAGAAAATTCATGCAATTCGATAATCGTACGCGTCTGTCCAATAATCATGATTCTCAGAATCTCCGTCATGCCAGTGAGCAAGGCTACGATAATCACAGAGTCCTCAACTACGGTACATACCTCTAGAATTATGGTATTTAAAATTTTCGCATTGCCGCATGCTTGGCAGCGAAAACCTTAAATTCCCACACCCTAGAAATACGTCCATAGTCCGACTATATGTCCTCACTCTGCCTGCTAGCATGACCCTAGAGGATTCTAAAATCTCATAATCGAGGCGACCTAGCCCATACGACTTATCTCAAAAAAATCACACCACAAGAACAACTTTCATCAAACAGACAAGGAACAGATGGAATCGAAATTCAAACAGTAATAAGAAAGCAAATGCGGAAAGAAGATCGAAAGATCGGAACCTGCACTCTGCTCTGCTACTGCCTGAGTGGGCTCAACTGCCATGGCGAACACACGCCCCTGCTGGCCTCCTCTAGCCTGCCGCACTCTATCCTGGCCCGCCTGTCTGGCTGCACGGGCAGCACAGTCCTTCATCTGATGACCTGGAGCTCCACAGAACAGACAAACTCCCAGCCTCAATCTACAGACCTCCCCAGTGTGCCCTATCTTCCCGCAATAGTTGCACTGTGCCGCTGGCCTCTGTCTCTGACCCTGATGCTGCTGGGCACGCCCCGGTGCCTGCTGGAACTGCAACTGAGGCTGCTGCTGCTGGAACTGCCTCTGCTGGAAATGTGGGCGCTTCGCTGGCCCCGTACTCGAACTGGCTCCCAAGGCATCGCTGCTCCTCTTCGGCTTGAGGCCGAAATCCTCCTCAGCAATCTGAGCCTCCATCAGAATCTGCTCAAAGGTAGCATCTCGTCGCCCGGATGTGCGAGTGCGCACTGCGTGAATGAGACCCCTCCTGAACTTTCGGGCCTTGCAACCCCTCATCCTGAACCAAACTCGGTGCAAACCTGCTCAGGCGAAAAAACTCTGCTGCGTACTCGTCCACCGACGAGCTCCCCCTGCTCCAGACTAACAAAACTGCCCCTCCAGAGATGTCAAGGCTACATCGGGGTAGAACTTCTCCTTAAAGAGCTTCTTGAAGTCCTTCCAAGATATACCTCTAACCGACGCACGCGGATCCGTACGGTACCATGTCAGAGCTATGTCGAAGAACTGGCTCGCTGCAGAAGTCACCCATAGAGCCCTCGGAACCTCGGCCAACTCTAAGCTCCGCTGGACGTCCTCCAGCCAGTCGTCCGCGTATAGGATACCCTCGGTACCCCTGAAATCTCGCGGGTTCATCTTTCGAAAGTCGAGATGTGTACCGGGCCTCCCCTGGCCCTGCTGCTGTGCTGGTGCTCCCTCAGCTGTAGTCGGTGCACCCCTCTCCACTGCTGCCATGGCTAACTGGTGCGAGTTCTCCATGGTCTGTCTCAGCACCTCTGTCTGGCGCTGCTGTGCCTCTGCCTGAACTCTCTGCGTCTGCAACATCTGCTGCAGAAGGGCCATCATACCCTGAGTGTCTGTCGGTAGCTGAGGCGGCGGTGGAAGAATGTCCGGGATGACCATAGACGGTCCCGCTGCTGAAGGGTGGAAGACCTCGAGGGATCGTCGCTGCTGGTACTGCTGCTTGCTGCTGCTCCCGCCGGAAGGGCAGGAACTGATGGGGCTGCTCCCCCAGCTGGAGGTGGAAGACCTCCGGGAACTGCCACCTCTACTCCTGCTTGAAGGGCAGGAACCGATGCTGCTGTACTCTCTACTGTCGGTCCCGTAGCCGGAGGTGGAGGACCTCCCTGATCTGACCTCCCTGGAACTGAGCTAGGGCCCGCTGCCTGAGATCGTGTAACGGTCATCCTGAAGATGAATGGAACCCAAGAGATCAATATGGCACATGATAGGAATATCAAAGACGGACAATTAAATTCAATGCAAGGAATTTGTCATGGTAATCAAAAGATCAGAATCTCCTAACATGTGATTGAGTAACTCCTATCATACCCTAATCCTATGTTCTAATCGCAGGCTCGTAATTAGCACTCTAAGTCGAGCACCATTACGAGATCGCACTAGTTGGGACACTGACCTGCATGGGCCACCACAGAAATGTGTCACGACCCGCACCCTGATTAGGGGCACGAGAAGCGGTTACGTCCAGCCTACGCCGCAGAATCGGCGGTAGAACGCTGTATATAGGGTCTGTAAATACTACGTCTAAACAGATAAATGTACCTGTGCAGTATATACACTCCGAACGGAGGAATAGGGCAATACTGCCTTAATCACATAATCAAAACTAAGGTAGAAAGCATGGAACAAGATATGATAGTAATAAACAGGAAACGAGTCCAGAAAGTATCCACAAGTCACAGCTAACACAAGTCCAAAGTCTCAGAAATATAATATAAGTACTACAACTGAAATATAAACTGCTGGCTCGCAGGCCAGGCAAACCTACTAGCTAATCTACTCTGGGTGGGCGAAGTCAAGAGGCTCTACTACTAAGACCCTGTCTAGGTCAAGTCCATCCGACCCTATCCCGTAGTAAGTCGGGCAATCACCCTCTAAATCATCTGTAAAATTTGTCAACGGTATCCTGTCAGGAAAATGAGCAAGTACAAACACCAACAGCAGTTCCATGTGAATTGACAAAAGCTATAAGAGACAGTATAATGAAATACAAGGCAAAGAGTAAAGGCAACTTGGGAACCATTCGAAAGCCGAGTTACAACCCTTAAACCAAACAAGGACCGGGGTTGTAACCCTTCTTCCGAACAGAACCTAGTCCCATAATCAAGTACAGTATAAAAGGCAGGTAGAGCATATGAAAAATGAATCATAGCAGGGTGAAAGTACAGTAAGTAAAGCTGAAACTGGAAATATATATCATGATGTGAGTACTGTAAAAGGACGATAATGTATATATATAGGATGACTTGGGAACTATTCGGAAGCCGAGTTACAACCCTTAAACCAAACAAGGACCGGGGTTGTAACCCTTCTCCTGAACAGAACCTAGTCACCCTAAGATAATAAATATAAAAGGTGCCTTGAATTATTAGTGTGTCATGTGATCGGCTTGGGAAACAAGTTCAAGCTTTCCATCTGACCGCCTACAACCATATAACAAGTATGAAACAGCAAGTGTGAGACAAGGCCGGTCACCATGGCAAGTGTGAACAAGTAGCTATGGACAAGTGTGGAATGCAAGTGTGAAGCAATAAGTGGGGATTTGATCACACAACCACTAATAACTCCCCATCCCCCGACTAGTATAAAGGATCCGGACATAACACGTCATGACACAAGATTTAAGAGCAGGTGATCAGCCCACTCCCAAGTCCATGTCTATACAAGTACAAGTAACAAGTCAAGTCTTGTACTAGTATACCAAGTAATCCGGGAACAACATCTCATGACAGGATCCGACATATACTAGTCCGTGAACTATCGTGTCTGGAAATCAAGTAAGACACTACAACTGAATCGGATATAGCAGATATCAAGACAATGAAAACTATCAGTGAATGTACTCGCCTGTGGTCCTGAGCTGATAGGGTGAACAGACGCTCAGAGCGATCACAGACCTAAGATAAGATACTATAAGTCAAACAGGACTAAATACTGAAAAGGAAACTAATACAAGTCATGAATGCAAGTCTAAGTCAAACTAGGTCAATCTAGGTCTAACTGAGTCATACTAGGTCTTACTAGGTCACTGGAAGTCATTCCAAGTCAAACTAGGTCAATCGGGATCAACGGTTGACTTACAGTTGACTTCGGTCAAAAAGTCAACTCTGGTCAACCCTGGTCAACTATGGTCAACTATGGT
The DNA here is from genome assembly GCA_029216955.1 of Iris pallida. Lineage (NCBI taxonomy): Eukaryota > Viridiplantae > Streptophyta > Magnoliopsida > Asparagales > Iridaceae > Iris > Iris pallida. Next base: position 21,857 of record JANAVB010031147.1, read on the forward strand.
CAACTCTAGGTCAAACCTTGGTCAAACAAGTCTAATGTTGACCAACTGTTGACTTTCAGTCAACTGGTCAAGTCTCGGTTGGTTTCGGTCAAATCGGGTCGCTTTAAGGCTAAGTTTGACCTTCGGTTGACTTTTGTTGACTTTTGGTCAAAACGGTCAACCGATGTCAAAACTAGTCTTAGAGTACCATATTTGATCATTACCAACCACGGGGATCAAGTTCTAACACTATCTTAGGCTTCTAACACAATATCCCACTTCTAGGCAAAAACTAGCATTTACCCTTTTTCCTATTTCTACTCCATGAATCTACCCTTCTATCTACCACACTCACCCACACTCATACACAACACTCACACACAACACCTCACCCTCACATAGACCTCTCTACAAGTCTCCTAATAGGTTTCCTACTAGTTTGCACATAGGCTAACTATAGGCACTCACTAATAGGTTCTCACACACACACACAACTCACAATTACTCCTCACAACTACACACACACACAACTAACTAAAGTGGACTGTTTTTGGACAGCCCCTAACCCTCTCTCAACATCACACAACACCCACCATAATCTATAGATATCTCACACAATTAAACCACATATATATACCAATATATATATAACAACATATATATATATCAACATATATAATACTAGTTGTATACTTAAATGGAATTGAACTCCCAACCAACTCCCAATCAAAACTCCCACTACAAATCTGAACCAAAAATCTGGGAGCATCTCTCCCCCTCTAAAACACCACACAATCACTATATAACCATATAAATATACCCCTTATATAACCATATATATATATATATATCAATATATATATATATATAGATGCATAAAACTAATTGTACATCACCATTAGCTTCCAAAACTCAACCCAAACATCCCCCAACACATTCAGCCCAAATCTGGACAGCCCCTTATATGTCCCACAACCATCACAACATCACACAAATTAATCACCATTTATATATACATATATATATATATATCTATATATATATAGAATGATATATATATAACTATATATATACCAAAACACATAGAAATAATATGATACATTAAGATACTCTCATGGATCATCTCTACAACATTAAAAATCTGAGACTAAAAGAAAAAACCACACAAAACCAATATTTAAACATCATTCATGGATCAAAAAGGGGTTTTTTTCCTAATAGGACACAAGCCTACAAGTGGACACTCCTAAAAATGTCTAAAGGACACAAAAATGGTTTCTAATGATGGTACCACCCTAAGAATCATCATGGAGGGTTCCTACATGATCTACATGAGAAAAGAATAAGTTTGGGGAAGAAATCACCTTGGTTTGAGAGCAAAAATCAATGGAGCTTTCAAAAAGCAAATGGAGCCTTTGGAGAAGAAGAAGAAATGGATTGGAATGAAATGAAAAAGTGTTTTCTCTCTCCACCCTATCCCAACACTATGTGGCCGGCCATATGGTGCTTCCCCCCTATTTGTCCTATATAGATAATTACAAGTTTGCCCTCCAATTAATTAATGGTCCAAAAATGGGAAATGGTTAAACCCGGGGGTAGTTTAGTCAAAACCGAAACCACTAATCTCTAACTAATAATTAACTAAATAATGGTCTAGTCTCTAACCAAAATATCTAACATGTGGGCCATGGTTAGCTAGTGTGTGGGCCCGCTAAGGTCAAAATACCCCGGGTCCCCGAAACAAGTCAAACAAGTCGAAACGAATTGAAATTCGAACCCGATTCAAATAACCCCAAAATAATACAAATAATAAATAAATAATTTCAAAATGATTTTTAAAGTGGAAAATTACCAAAATACCCCTGTTTGTGAAAACTGGGGGTGACATAGACCACAATTCATCAGTCAGAAGTTTACAAGATTTTGCGACGATCATCGGATTGACAATGTTGCTTCTACAGCTTATAATCCTGCTGCTAATGGATTAGCTGAAGCTTTCAATAAAACTATTATCAAGCTCCTCAAGAAGTTTGTATCTACTAACAAACGAAACTGGAGTGAAAAGCTTGGTGAATGTCTTTGGGCCTATCGAACTACGGTCCACAATCCCACAGGCTTTACACATTTCTCTTTGGTGTACGGCTGTGAAGCAGTTCTTCCTCTGGAACTTCAAATTCCTTCTTTAAGGATTGCCATTGCTAATGAACTCACTACAGAGAACAATGATCTTCTTCGACTTCAAGAATTAGAAGCACTCGGTGAAAATGGCTATTGGCTCAACAATATATTGAGTTATATCAAGCCCGCATATCGAACTTTCAACCGCAAAGTTAAAGTCAGAGCCTTTCAGCAAGGAGAACTCGTTCTAACGGTCAGACGTCCTATGACTATGACTCACATGAGTAAAGGCAAGTTCGACGCGAAGTGGGAAGGTCCTTACATTGTTAGCAAAGTCTTTTCAAATGGAGCCTATCAACTTTCAGAGTTAGATGGTCGAGTTACAATGATGCCTATCAATGGCAAATTCCTTAAGAAATACTATGTATAAATATAACAGAGATTTTATGTAAATAAGATCAGACAGTTCATAAATAAAGTTTGATTTTTATTTCATCATAAATGATGTTACATGATATCAAGGAAGGTCACTATCGTCCTTCTCAACATTGGGACGCAGACCACTGCCATCCTTATCAAAGACATAATCGGCAAAAGGGTCGAGGATATCCTTGCTCGAGCCTACCAAGAACTTGCAAGCGGCCATCCTCATGGCTCCTCCTCTTCGGTCTTTCCTGGTTCAAGCAAGAAATCCAGGATATCATACGGTGGTTTGGGTGCCGACGAACCTTCGCCGGCTTCCGTCTACTTTGGCTGGACTGGTTCGGCAAGACGTTCTTCAATGCCCGCGTCAACCTTTGGGGTGACTTCAGCCGTCTTGGATGCATCTCCGGATGACATCTTTATGTTAAAAAGTGGAAATGATCATTCCTTCCAGATTTTTGTTCTATTTATAGGCAGAGATTCTCAAGACAACGAAACAACACATTTATTTGACGGTTCATCCGTTCATCATCATCTGACGGTTCATCCATTCATCATCATCTGACGGTTCGCCCGTTCATTAATTTATCCGTTCATCATCATTTGACGGTTCATCCGTTCATTAATATCAGACGGTTCATCCATTCATTCACATTCATCCGACGGTTCGCCCATTCATTCATTATCATTTGACGGTTCATCCGTTCATCATCACCTGACGGTTCATCCGTTCATCATCATCCGACGGTTCACCCGTTCATTTGGCGGTTCATCCGTTCATTCAATTCATTTGACGATCTATCCGTTCATCCTGATGATTCATTTCGTTCATTCACACATTTTGATGATTCATTACGTTCGTTTATCCACATCAGCAACTTATCATCCTCGATTAAGTTGTCTATTTGAAATAATAATAATTGACAAATTATATTCTGCCACGTCCACATTACCTCTGAGCAGATATAATGAATATGATTATTTTCTACAATCAAGATATATATCATGTTTTGTACCTCTGAATATATTTTCTATCGCTATTATTTATATCTGAATAAGATATGCAATAAATAATAGAGCCACAACAAAATGTCTTTTTATTTGTTAAAATTTAAGACATTACATACATAGCATAAAGAAAGACAAGAAGATACAAGATGTTCTTTCTACTGAGACGGAGGCATCATCAGATTAGCAATCTGTTGTTTTAGAATCTGCAACCGTTCTTCGCGAGATGCCATCACTCTCCTCCTGGCCTCTTCCATCCCAGATTCTTCATTAAAAACGGGCATGGTTACCATTCGACGAGTGATTTTAGCATCATGAGCTGCTACATACTCGTCTCTTTCCTAAGTTAGAGCACCAATTTGTTGGACTGCAGTCTGATGCTCGGTAACTTCATTTTCTAATTCCTCTTGGAGACGAGCAATCTCCACTCTCAGCTCGGCAATCCTTCTCTCTTTTCTCTCAGCAGTTGAGATCACCGATTCCAACTTGGAATTATACTCAGCAGATTTAGTAGAATAGGCATCCAAAAGGTTCTGGAGGTTCACTCTTTCAACTGCAGCTGCCTGAGCCATCTTTTCAAACTCTGCTTGTACTAAGGGTTCTATTAAGCTCTTTATAGTTCTTTATTGAAGCTTCCAGCTCATTTAATATGTGGTCAAGAAAAGTGGCATGGGGCTCGTCACCTTGCTCCCGGATGGCCTTTACTAAGAAAGAGGTCGGACCTCTAACCATGTAAAATTAGCGTCTTCTTTGTCCATCATTCTATTGATCAAAGGCCCCAAGGACTCGAAGAAGCATTTGGTGAATGATTGGATGACAAACTGATTAATCGCCAGAGCACCAGGAGGTGCAGCTACTCCTGTTGATGTCGAGGCAACAGGACGTTCAATTTCTCGGGTCTGAACAGAAGGCTCTCTGAATAAGGGAACTAAAGTGGAGCTGGTTGCTCCTCCTGGTTGTTCCTCTGCAAAATTAAATATTGTCACTTTGTCTGTCATTTGGCTATTGATAAAGAGAATCAAAAGTGAAAACAGTCTTACCATGGTTTGATCCAGCAATAGGCCTATCATCTGCAGGACAGACTCTAGCTGAGCAGAAGTAGCTTCAGACACCACTGCCTGACTACTTCCTGCTTCAGAGTCACAGGATAAATGATGACTACTACTAGCAATCGTCATCGTAAGTACTATGTCCATGCACACTGGAGGTGCTAGAGAAGATTCGATTTCTGCATGGAATAAATAAAGATGTTAGTTATCAATCTATTAAAAGAAGATTGTTAATTTCATTTTTATACCTTGGGGATCAACGCGGGAGTTTCCTCCGGGGCCGCTTCTTCATCTGCTATCTTCTCTGGAGATGCCTGTACTTCAACATCCTTTTTAGGATCTAAAGTGTCACCAGCAACTTCAGAAGTATTTGCACCTCAACATCCTTTTTAGGATTCAAGGTGTCGTCAACATCTACAGGAGACATATGCTCTTCAGCGTCCCCTTCAGGGTCTTGTGTTTCATCAATCTCAGATGAAGAGCTCTCCTCATTTTCACTTCCTCCAGTGCCTCCCCTAGCAGTCGCAGCAGTTTGATCAACATAATCCTATGAGCCGAAGTCACAGTCATATAAAGCATCGATCATTTCACGATCCTCCTTCTCGCGGATTGCTCCCGGTGTAAGAGGAAGTTGAGTAATCTCCGTAGCAGGTGAAGGAGATCGTACGGCGTCATGCTCTTCTTCTACAATATTGTCTCTGGGCTTCGGCCTCATTTCTCTGGTCCAGCTCTACCCTCTGCTCGATCTCCTCTCTCTGTTCTGGACTGGGAGTTCTATGCCCAGACTCAGAAACAGGAGTGGGAGATGACATGGTGATTCCGGCTGCAGCATTCATCACTGTAGAAGATAAAACTTGCCTAGGAGGAGAGATTGTTCTTTTTCTTCTTCGGTGTGCCAGCTTCTTTGTTCTGTGCAGAGGCCTCTCAGGGCTCTCTACATTTATTACCTCAGTCTGTTTTTGAACAGAGGTTGGTGTAGTTGCTTCATCTCGGGTTGTCTCGACCTGCTGTCGAGATTGGGATCTTGTCGTAATCTTCTCTGAAGAATATTCCAGAATTAGTTTCTTCTTCACAATGGGGGCAGGAGGCTCTTTCCTTCTTCTTTTCTTCTCCTTGGCCGGAGATTTAGCAACCTTCAGAGAGACTCTTATAGGTTGATTAACTTCCTCAGGAAAATTGACTTCCCTGGAAGCCTCCAGTGGATCATCCACTGGTTCGTGTTCCTCATCATTGTTAGGAGCCAGTACATCAGTTGCTCCCTTCCTCAGACGGTTTGCCGTCGCAAAAATATCCACAAGGCTAAAGTTTTCGGCAAAAGTGTTGGCAGCTGTATAAAACTGTGAATATGTGTATAGCATTCTTGGACCAGCATTATTCCTGTGTGGCATCGAGAACACTGCCCGTGTGTCTCGAGCATTGTAGTAAGCCCACGCTCGGCTCCGTCGATCAAGTATCATGTTCCTCGTAAGCAAGTTATTGCATTCCCCACGTGGAACTGGTCATATCCAAATTGTCAAGCGAAGCGACTCGGCAAATATGGCTCCAGAAAGCATTCTTCCTCAAATCTATATACTAGATGTGAAGGTCTGATTGCCTTCAACCATTCAAAAGTTATTCGACCTATAGGCTGCCTCCTAAGGTCAACCATGTTTGGTGCCATGAATTCATAACCCATTGGAGGGGGAGTACAAAGAAAATTCCATCCTCTGCCTAGATTTAAAGTGTGTCTGCAATCTTTCAGGCTAGTGTATAGCCATCGGCTCTGTGAGAACCGGCGCAGAAAACTGCCATCCACTGCCCCCATGGCAGGATTCATCAGAGATGGATGGTGCAGGAGTAGCCATCCGAATAAGTAAGTGTAAGGTAATTCCAGTCTGGGGAAATTACCTTTATCACACTTACCCATAAGCATGGAATCTACATACAGACGAAGACCCGCATTTATTCTGCAAGTCATCGATGATAGTAGATCCATCCGGTAGCCGAAGACTAACCGGACAGCAGCAAAAAGGACACCGCGGTGGAAGCGGTCTACAGCACTTGTCCCAGGCATGACGAAGCGGCGGAGCCAGTACGTCAAAATCCTGCTAATTGGGCTTCTTTGGACATGGGCCTGTAGCCCATTCTTACATGGCTCTCAACAAATCTCTAACTTTAAGAGGCGGATATTGATGTTCATCCTCTACTAAAATATCCAGTCTCTTATTCTCCCCATCAGCTTTATCACTTCACTATGAGTGGAGGTTGGAAGAAGTCTGGGTTGCAGGAGTCATGATCTTTTGTCTTTTTCTCAATAATATGGTTGAGAAAAAGATAAGTCAGCCATTTCAAAGAATAGCATGTACCAGACGAGCCACTCTGTAGTAGAAAGTGCATACGTTGTAATGGCATAACAACTCGTCAAAGACTTCTACCATCTTCGAATTCTCTCGACGCAGTCTCTCTAACTCGTCGTTGGTGGGGACATACTCCTCGTAAGGAAAGTCTGCCATTGGTAAGTAGATATACTTCATCTCGTGGAGAGCCAACCCCATCTCTCCGCAGGGTGTCATGAACGTCCCTGTCCTGTAGTTGTACCTCTCTGCCAGTGCCAAAAATAGATGAGGGTTTGGGTAGAAGCCATATACAGTAGCATGTACCGCTTCATACAGTTCAATCTCTCTGAGTTTATCTCCAAACTGAACTAGTATCCAATTTACTATACTGCTCTACACTTTTGATGTCTGGGTTTACCAGACCTGTCAACCGGATGTCTTGATCCGGGTAACTGCCTTCAACTTTTGCGTACTCATTCGCAAAGATTTTCGCAAAGATTGGGATCCTCACAGGCATTAATAGAGAAGAATTCTTCGGAAGGATGCACCCTGGTTTCAATCCTCTAAGTAAAGTACGGTGTCGTTCGGAAGAACTGTAGAACATGTCCCGGTTATTCGGACCTTTCTTAACACAGATCCTTCCGGTCCGTGCCTGTTGCAAAGGAGTGATGTCCCATTCCATTCTTCTTGGATGGCTCGCATGAACATACCTTGCCAGAGGAAGACATCTTGCTAAGTCTGGTAACTTGATCAATTTCTCCTTCCATTGAAAAGTTCTCGATTCAACTCTAGGTCGTGGTTGAGAACTTTTATCAATTGCTTCACCAAACAGGAACATAGGTTTTCTGTGGGTGACAGCATCAACAGTCTGTAAAGGCTGTCCATTCATCAGGCATAGCAATATATCATTATCTTGTGCTATAAAAATGGCCTGACGAGATGATGGAAGTGCATACTGGGAAAATAGTACATGAGATAGATCTTCTTTGAAATCTGGCTCAGATAAAGTTCCCACAAAAGTTTCATATTCGGGATCTTCTCTGGTATTCACTGCATCAAAACAGAGAAAGCAGAATTTAGTACAAGTCAAAGTCAGAAAATTCTGTCATCAGATTGCGCAGCCATCAGACTGCGCAACCATTAGATTACGCAACCGTCAGATTGCGCAACCATCAGATTGCGCAACCATCAGATTGTACAACCGTCAGATTGCGCAACCATCAGATTGTGCTGATAAAGCTTGCGCAAATCAGCCGATTGCGCTGACTTTTGCCAGCACAATTCAACCGATTGTGCAAGAAGATATTCTTCATAAAAATAAAGAATAACTAGTTCGTGCAACCAAAACCCTAAAGAGGGTGGCGCAGTATGATCACATCTCTAAAAAGAGATAGATTTTGAAGATCAGTGAAGTCGAAGAACCCTAAAGAGAGTTTTTTTCGATTGAGTCATCTACCTAGCAAAGCGGGATGCGCAGTCTCATGTCGAGAAGGATGGGGCACAACCCTAGCCGAAGACTCGGCGGGGGCCTTGCCCTTGGCAGCGACGGAGGATCGCTTGGTGGCCATGGAGATCGATGAGGAGAATCGGGAAAGCTCAAGAAGTTTCTCTTTTGGAATTCGAAAGCAAGTAAACAATAACAGTGAGAGAATGAGGAACTATTTATAGTTTTTCAAAGGGGGACTGCCGCCTCAGATTGTGCTAAAAAAGTGGGGCTGAATCATCCAATTGCGCAGACAGTTCATGCGCAACTTGATTTAAAATTCAAAATTCAAAGTATTTCGAAACTTTGAATAAATTCAACTTTCGAAAACTTTGAAAGGGGTCTTGTAGGTCCTAAAAATCAAGTTGCACCCATCAACAAAATCATGAAAATCAAGAAATACAACGTTCAAATGAACTGCACAGACATCAGATTGCGTATCATTCAGATTGTGCACACCAGACTGCGCACACTTTCAACTGCGCATGCTGACGTGGCAATGTCATCATTATCTGACAAAATCAAATCTTTCTGACAGCTGACAGCACAAAGAATGAGGAGACTGTTCGTTTATTGCGCCGCACAACGCTCGAGGGTAGTTGGACAGCGTACATGCAGCGCAATCCAGTGCCTGCACAATCCGGCCCCGCGCAATCCATCTCAGCGCAATCCGAAGTCAGCACAATTTATGTGGCATACTTCATCATGACAACTGACAAAAGTATACGTGGCATTCATGGCATCAATTGCTAGTTATGTGGCAACCGTCTTCACACGATCATGCGCATTTCAATCAAATGATGCCATGTGTCCAAGACAGTTGGCCCACGACCAGACAACTGCCTGCGCAGTCTGATGCTGCGCAATTCAACTTGCGCCATCCAGAATAACTAAAAGTTAGTTATTTTCAGAACTCTATAAATAGAGTTTCAAGTCTTCATTCAAGGGGATCAGACATAAAGTTCAGAAATATCAGAGAGTTCAGGAGTTCTTGCCCAAGTGCTGCTGCATTCTTCCGAGGCTTTTGCCTTCAAGTCAACTTCCGAGGCTACCGTCTTCAAAGTTCACATCGTCCAAGAGATAAAGCAATCGTCTTCTAGATTGGATTCCTACAGTTGTACTTTCCCAGAATTCTTGTAATCTTTACAAAGTTTGTATCAATAAAGTTTCATACTTTTGTTTTTGCAAACAGTTACTATTTGTGCAAGTTCCCAAGCCGGCCACATATTGTAGCTAGTACTCACACACCTAGATAGATGATTCTTGATTCTTGTACATGCCATGATCAGTTTACTTGCCATGTTCTAGCTCTAGATTTACAGCTTATCTTGCCATGATACTCACATGTACATTCCATAATTTTCTGTATATACTCTCTATTTACAGTCTTATAGCTTTTATTATATCTTGTGAACTGTTGTTAGTAGATTGTACTCGTTCCATCCTGACTGGATATGTTGACAAAATATTACAGATGCTGATGAGGGGGATTACAGTACCTACTACGGTCCGGATGATGTAGTGGGCTTAGACTTGGAGACCTTGGTCCAGCAGGGCTTAGCTCCGCCTGACGAGACTTTACCTATTGCTTAGTTAGAGTAGGTCTTTTGTACTGGACCTTGTCTCCAGCTACTTTTGAGACTGTTTATTATGGATTATATTAGAGACTTGGACTTGTTTATTCTTTGTGTTGGACTTGACAGGTTATATTTTATCGTCTTGTTGTCTTTATCTTTCAGGCTTTATTTTATCATCTTAGAATTGTGATTGAGCACTCATATATATTCATTGCTTGTCCTCCGTTCGGAGTTGACCATATTCTCGACAGGTTTTTGATATATATAAACTGTTGTTAGAGTAGAAAACCTACAGCGTTCCACGCCGTTTTTACGGTGAGGGCTGGGCGTTGTCACGTACACGTGCCCTTATAGCGGGTGCGGGTCGTGACACCGGACCCGGCCCCGGTCCCGACGATCCCCCCTACCCGCTCCCGCTCGTGTGCACCCCCACGCGCCCCTACGCTCTGCCCTGCACCCGCTTGCACCCTGTGTCCGCTCGCGCGCGCCCGCCCGCTGCAACCCACAACCGAAGAGAGAGAGAGAGAGAGGGTTGGAGGGAGAAGAGAATGGACAATTTGGTCTAATTTTTTTCAGGGTATCAAGTTGGTATCTATAAAAGTTGAGGGTATCAAATTGAAAAACAGTAATAGTTGAGGGTATCAAGTTGCAATTTAGCCATATATTAATTATAATTTACAACATATGATGAAACGACTCAAATATGTAGAGCAATATATATGGCTGCCTCAAATTGAGCATTCTTGAAATTTTCAACAGAAAATAAAAGAGTTCAAATAGAACGATATGTAGAGTAAGTCAGCTGAACGTTCGTAGAATTTTCAGCAGAAGATGAAAGGGCTCAAATAAAGCAATTGATTTAATTTTCGAATATTCGGATAACAACTAAAATTTTAATATTTTGGTTTTCGGATTTCGAATATTTGAATATTAGTATTCAAATTTTTTTAGCTGATCGAATATTATCCGATATCCACTAAACTATACGGATACGAATTCGAAGTATCAAAAGAGATAACCGTCCGGATTTAGATGTTACAAAAAAATTGAATACGGATATGGATATTATCCTATCCGTATCGACAAGCATCCGTTGACATCTCTAACCTGAAGCTCCACTCATTTAGATGGGGGCCATGGGGCATGTGTGTGTATATATATATATATATATATATATATATATATATATATTATATATATATATATATATCAACATAGAATACCTTAAGGTCCAGTAGGCCATTGTGCTAGACCACACTAAACAATATTTTATTTTTTTTAACCAGCACGTGCGGACTCAGTTAAATCGTATGTCTTTCCGCACACGACACTAAACAATATTCATATATTAACAACTTTGTTGGATCAAAATACTAGTCTAAGTTATGCAATCCTTGTCCTTAATATTTATACCACAATCAAGTTTTAGACAACTTCACTTTCTCCTAGTAGTTCCCAGGTATTATCACCTCTTTTATGATAATAAAGGAACTCCGATAATCTTATATAAGTGGGTTTATACGTTGTTTCCATATTCATCATGGACTGCTTCACCATGACCATTTTGTGAGAACATGAAAGAGGATTCTGAACGCATCCAGTTTATGTCATGTATTGCTTACTGTAAGAACATGAAAAGTAGTCCCTAAATTCTCTATAATTCCAGGGTTGGGATCTGAATATCTGATGTTACTATTTTGGTGTCCTCGGTCATATCCCCTCCCACAAATAGAGGTGATCCTCCAATTTTATAAAAAAAATAGCACTCAAAATTGGTGGAATCCACCTCTACTTGTGAGAGAGGAAATGGTCGGGGACACCAAAATGGAAACAATATATCCCATCCCATAATTCTATGGTGAAGTTGCAGTACCACTCCAATTTTGGATCTAAACTTTATAATTGGACAAGTCATAATTTAAACTCTAAGTCGGTATGAAATCTATGGTCTAAACTTCAATTAGCCCAATACTCTATTAATTATTTTAAAAACTTAACTATGTATTTAGTTATCTAATATATTTTATTTATAACTAAATAATTCAAACTCAAGTGGTTAAGGTGGAAGACAAATTTTTTGATGGCTTGAATTCAATTCCTAAGAATGATAACTTTTTATAATAAATTTATGTTTATTTATTTTTAACATTTTTTTGTACGTTTACATACTAGTATCACATAATGATGAGATAGAAAAACCTAGCGGTAAATATAAAAAAATAACATTTTTTCATTACTAAAACAAAACATTGTGACATATTTAGTTGAAAGGAGAAATATTTTATGGTGGAGAATCCTTCCATCCTCTTACCTTTTAAACAATTAACAAGAGTTATCTATGAAAAAAAAATACTCCTTTTCATCCACCAAAAATTATGTAATATTTACCATTCCACTCAACAGTTGCAATATGTTGACCTAAAATTATAATTTTTTTATTATAACGAGGTAAGATCAATTAAATTAATAATAAAATAATTTTAGACTGACATATGACAATTCTCAAGTGGAATAGTGAACATAATACAAGTTTTGGTGGTTGAAAAAAAAAGCTAATTATAAGGACACATCAAAACTTTATCAGGGCTATCCTATTTTAACTTCACTTTATTTACAAGTTTGCCACTGAGATTTTACTCAGGGCTATCCCATTCTAACGGATAAAAGACAACTCTTTTAATTTTTTCTCTCTCATCTCCTTCTTTACAAGAACAAGAAGAACAAGAAGAAAGAAGAAAGAACAAGAAGGGCAAAAACAAGAAGAATGAAAACAAAAAAATCTCTTTCTCCAAACCCTAGTTTATTTTTTTTGCTCTCGTCTAATTTCTCATATATTTTTCTCTAAATCCTAGTTTATGGATGAAATCCTAGTTGTAGAAGAAATTGGGTTACCAAATCTATCAAATTTAGTAATCTATTAATCAATTAATCAATTTTTTTATTAATAGAAGAAATTATGGATGAAACCCTAATTCTAGAAGAAATCGATTTGTTGGGCAAGTTTATATGAGGACTGCCACAATTTCTGGCAGTCCTAGAAGTATTGGGGACTGCCAGGAATTGTGGTAGTCCTGAAAGGGACTGGCTGTACAACAGGACTGCCAAAATTTTTGTCAGTCCTAGAAGTATTGAGGACTGCCAAAAATTGTGGCAGTCCTCAAAGGGACTTATTATACAACATGACTGTCACAATTTCTGGCAGTCCTAGAAGTATTGAGGACTACCAGAAATTATGGCAGTCCTGAAAGGACCTTGCTATACAACATGAGTGTCATAATTTTTGGCAGTCCAATTTCTGTCAGTCCTAAAAGTATTGAGGACTGCCAGAAATTGTAGCTAGGGGTAAGCGTCGGTATAATCGGTCGGTATTTGGTTGGATTTTTGGGTATTTTTTAAAATCGGTATTTAAAAAATCAATACCAATATCGTACCATTTAGAATCGATTTTTTCAGTTTCGGTTAAATCGGTATTGTCACGTCCCAGAACCAGAATACTGGAGAGCGGGAGAATGACTCAGCCAGCTACGTATTACGGGTACATGAATACCGTATAATACGATCAATGCTGTCTAGAAAGACAAGGGGGTGCATACTACATGAAAGTCTCGCTATGGTCACTTCACATCTATTGTCTCAATCATTCAAACAAGAAACAGTAATAGAGAACATGTAAGATAAAGCAGTAAGGCGTCCCGAACGCTTAGTCAAAATGTTCTTGATTTTTGGCTTTATAAAACATAGCCAGATGATGTAGCAAGTATACACAATTGTTATCAGCTGCAGTCTGACTTAGTTATAATTATGTAAAAGTAAGTACAAGACAATCCGACTAACATGTCGGTACCAAACGGCAAAGTATAAAGTAAGTAACAAAACGAGCGGAGAAGTAAGGAACCCACTCGAGTCCTCCTACGATCATATTCCTCTAGTATTGACCATCTTGGAGGTAGAAGTAAGCTGGATCCTCGGGACCGGCTCTAAATCTGGCCATACAAAACCAGAGAGGTTAGACCTCTAATAGCAAGTACCGCAAGGGAGCACAATATGAGGAATGAAGCCAGTAATAAGAGAATATGATAATAGATCTCTGCTATCTACTAGGATTCACATAACATCACGACACTTCGAACCAACCTCCCAACCAAACAAAGACAGAAGTTGGCCCGTCATGTCCCGATATTCTGATCATCTCAGTTAGGTAACAGAGTAGATACAGTACACAAACAAATCAATTTAAAACGGCCATTCACTACTACGGCTTGCTATGGTGAGGTCCAAGTTATCCTGGAATTATGCAATGAGGATTCATCAGTTCTTACTATGTGCAAGCAAGGCTAGTCTATACAGTCAATCAATTGCGCCAATCATGAATTAGACGAGTCCCAGCGGGACACCCGTCATTAATATACAATATACAATAAATAATATAAGCAGATACCGCTCCCTGCCCGTGTGGCAAATTTGCAGTATCTGTGGGAACCAGCCGGCCTGTCGGATACTTAATAGTCCCAAAGAGGGCTGTCATGTAAGAACTCGGGAATCCATTCTCTCCATGCAATTATTATTTTATTTAACTTAATAGTCTCTACGTTGAGTGAATTCCCATGTCGTGGATCATGGTCATTCAAATGAGTACTTCCGTACGGGGTACGATATGCACAACTCTACAACGATACCCGTGCGGTTAGGTTGTAGGTCTTACATAGTGTAATGCAACATCAAAACTAACCAAGAAATAATCATGCCTTGACCATAAAGTACATGCTGCTTAGTAGGAAATAAATAAATAAACTGAAGCCTATGGCCTGTATGCCAATATTCGGATTAGCCAGTCGATTGCAATAGTTCATAGTTCATATGAACGTGTCTCATTCATTCAATTCAATAAGACGACTAGCCAGTCTCTTAGTTCCAACTAGGAACGCACTGATCAATTATCAAAGATAGCAATCAATGTTAATTAATGCCAGTTGAAATAAGAAAACAATTAAAGGCAATAGGGGCAACAATAGAGGGATGCCTATCTATGCAGTCGGGTCAGTCAGGATCCTTCTTATGTGGCCATGAACTAAGTGCCATAAAATCTCATGCGGCTGGGAAAATCGGGCCTATACGGCTAGGATGAAACAAGTCCCATGCGGCTCAATGCCTTGCGGTCAGGAGTGGAGTCCTATGCGGCTGGGGTTCAACCGCAGTCATGCGGCTAAAAATAAATCCCTATAGGGCTCGGGTGAAAAGGCTCATACGGATGAAAGTTTAGAACTTCATGCGGCTGTGGCAATTAAAAGTCCATGCGGCTAGCAAATCATATGCGGCCGAAATAACGAAGCTCATGCGGCTCAAATGATGGAAGCTCATGCGGCTGGGATGCCTGCGCCTATGCGGCTCAGATGAGCTAAGTCCATACGGTTGGCAATTCTCATGCGGCCGAAATGACGAAGCTCATGCGGCCGCGGCCAATATAATCAACATATCCTTATGCGGCTAGCAAGTCTATGCGGCCAGACTAACAAGTCATGCGGCAAGATGGGACTCGGGTCCTTATGCGGCCGGGAACGTCAAGCGCTCATGCGGTCAGGAAGCTGCCATGCGGCTGGGAAAATCATATGCGGCCAGGAAGACTCGTTGCATGAAAAACTCATGCGATCAAGCACTGTTCTTCTTCTCCACTTTTCTGAGAAGAAGAACCATGGGAAGCCATTACTTCCAAGCTCTCCAAATCCTTCATTCCAAGCCCAAATCTGGACTTCCATAGGTCAAAATGGGGTAGAACGAAATCCTCTACAACATGAAACCATCAAAATTTGAAAAATAATAAAGTTACTAGATCAAAACCTAAAATTCAAAAATACATTAACTTAGATCTACATGAAATGAGCCATGAAAATTGAAAATGCTTAGTACTAAAGTATCTAAGAATCTTGAGAGGAAGACAATGGAACAACAAAAATGGAGATCCATCAAGATGCAAGTTGGCACTTGCCTAAGCGGCTGGGTAGGTGGGGGAGGTTTATGAGAAAGAAGAAAGTAATGGTGAAGTAATGAAGAGAAAGAATGGGGATGGGGCTTTAAATGAGGGGTGGTGGTAGGTGGGAGTTTGTTTCGATTCATGATGAACCAACATAATTGAACCAATCCAAGCCGAACCCAAAGCAAAGCTAAAACAGAGTATAAAAGCAGAAAGTAAAATACAGAAAGTAAAATACAGAAATAAAATTACAGGAAATTAATTAACATAAAATTAAAGGAATTTAAATACAGAACAATACATGATAAATTAAATAAATATATTAAAGCAGTACATGTATAAAAATACATATTCTGGGAACGAAAAGTGACATATCTACCCTCCTTAGAAAAATTTCGTCCTCGAAATTTCAAATCCAAGCAGGATAGAAACATCAAAGCTAAACTAATCTAAGTATAAGTAAATTGAGTAAGAAATCATTCTATAATGTCAATAACAAGTAACATCTCTATTTTTAACAATCCACGACTTCAAGTAATTCTACTCATAAGATGACAAGCATAAGGAGTTAAGACAATCAAGGTATACATAAGAAATATACCTTGTGAGTCAAACAGGTACGGATACCGTGATCGGATATCATCCTCACGTTTCCACATTGACTCACCTAAAGAGTGATGACCCCAAGCAATCCGGACAAGGCTAATTGTTCGGTTCTTGAGTATCTTCTCTCTTCGGTCCAAAATGGACACAGGCTGTTCCTCGTAAGACAGGTTGGTACCAACAACCATCTCAGAATGATCAAGGATATAGCTTGGGTCCGATACATACCTTCGCAACTGAGATACATAAAACACGTCATGCACCTCTCGTAACGAAGTTAGAAGAGATAAACGATAAGCAACATTACCTATCCTATCAAGGATAGCAAATAGGCCCACGTATCGCGGACTCAATTTCCTGCGAACGCCAAATCTAATGATCCCACGGGTAGGTGAGATCCGCAAGAACACGTGGTCCCCAACAGAAAACTCTAGCGGCCTACGATGCTGGTCTGCCCAATGACGATGCCGATCCTGCACAACTCGAAGTCGCTCTCTAATTCTCTTAACCACTTCAACTGTCTGGATAATCATTTCTGGGCCTAGCATCTTCCTCTCCCGATATCATCCCATGCTAGTGGCGACCTACATTTCTTACCATATAGTGCTTCAAATGGCGCCATCTGGATACTGGCTTGATAACTGTTGTTATATGAAAACTCGACTAAGTGTAGGTGACTTTTCCAAGATCCTCCAAAATCTAGGGTACAAGCTCGTAACATATCTTCTAAAGTCTGAATTGTTCTTTCTGATTGTCCGTCCGTCTGTGGGTGGTAAGCCGTGCTAAATCTTAACTTGGTGCCCAGACTGTGATGTAAGCTCTTCCAGAAATGTGATGTAAAGCGGGTATCTCTATCTGACACAATACTGACAGGGACTCCATGCTGCCTGACTATCTGCTGCATATACAACTCTGCCAACTTTTCTGTAGATTGTCCTACTCTGAAAGGAAGAAAGTGTGCCACCTTTGTAAGCCGATCTACTATCACCCAAATAGCATCTTTACCACTTGGTGATCTCGGTAAACCGGTCACAAAGTCCATTGTGATATGTTTCCACTTCCATTCCGGGATAGGAAGCGGTTGCAATAATCCAGCTGGCCTTTGCTGTTTTGCCTTCACTTGCTGACATACCAAGCAACGAAAAACAAATCTAGCTATCCCCTCTTCATCCCGTTCCACCAGAAGTGCTGTTTAATATCTTGGTACATCTTGGTCCCTTCAGGGTGTATAGAATACTGAGAACTGTAAGCTTCTTCCATAACCTCTTGTCTGATATCTCCACTAGGCACACATAGACGCGATCCAAACCTAAGTGTACCATCTTCATGAATTCTCATCTCCTTCCTGAGTCCTGACTCACATTCTGCCCTAAGCTTCTGAATCCTTGGGTCCTGTGCCTGAGCTGCCTTGATCCTATCTACCAAGTCAGATTGAACTTGTAGACTTATTAGAACCCCTACATCACTAGAAAGTATAACCTCGATGCCCATCTCCTGAAGGTCTTCTAAGATATGTTTCTGTGTTGTCAACATAAATGCGCCGCCTCTCCTGCTAAGTGCATCTGCTACCACGTTAGCCTTGCCTGGTGATACTGAAGCTCCATGTCGTAATCCTTGATCAACTCCAACCATCTTCTCTGCCTCATGTTCAGTTCCTTCTGAGTAAAGATGTACTTCAGACTTTTGTAGTCTGTGTACATGTCCACTCGATCACCATATAAGTAATGCCTCCATAGCTTCAAAGCAAATACTACTGCTGCCAACTCCAAGTCATGAGTTGGGTAATTCTTCTCTTGGTCTCGAAGTTGCCTAGATGCATACGCTATTACCTTCCCATGCTGCATGAGGACGCACCCAAGTCCTTTACCTGACGTATCACAATATACAGTAAAATCTTCGGTCCAACTGGTAATGTAAGAATAGGCGCTGATATCAACTTTTGCTTCAGATTCTCAAATGATGCCTGACATTCTGCCGACCAGACGAATGGTATATCCTTCCGTGTCAAGCGGATCATGGGTGCTGAAAGCCTTGCAAAGTCTGCTACGAATCTCCTGTAATATCCTGCCAATCCCAAGAACTTTGCACATCTGCTACGGTCTTGGGTACTGGCCAACTCTCTATTGCTTCTACCTTCTTGGGATCCACTGCTACTCCAGTGCCTGATATGATATGACCCAAGAATGAAATGTGATCCATCCAGAACTCACACTTACTAAGCTTGGCATACATTTGGTTCTCTCTCAGAACCTGTAACACTTTCCTGAGGTGGTCTTCATGCTCCTCTTCACTGGCAGAGTATACAAGAATGTCGTCAAGAAACACAACGACAAACTGATCTAAGTATGGCATAAAAATACGGTTCATCAAATCCATAAATATTGTTGGAGCATTGGTCAAACCAAACGGCATTACCAAGACTTCATAATGACCATACTTCGACCTGAATGCTGTCTTGTGAATATCCTCCTTCCGAACCCTCACTTGATGATACCCTGAACGAAGATCTATTTTGGAGAAAACTCTAGCTCTGCTCAACTGATCAAACAAGTCGTCAATCCTGGGTAGTGGGTACTTGTTCTTTACTGTTGCCGTTAGCTTCCTGTAATTGATGCACAATCTGGATGACCCATCATTCTTCCCCACAAGTACCACTGGTGCTGCCCATGGTGATATGCTAGCTTGGATGAACTTCTTCTCCTTCAGTTCCTCTATGTGCTGATATACCTTGGTCTGCTCTGAATCCGCCATTCTGTAAACTCGATCTGATATCGATTTAGTTCCAGGTGCTAATTCTATACTGAACTCAATATCTCTAACCGGTGGTAGACCTGGAAGTTCTTCGGAAAATACGTCTAGAAACTCTTCAACTACCTTCGGAACTTGAACTTCTTCCATTGCCGTTACTACTCCCTGCTCTTGTGAGTTGCCTCTGATCTGACTACGGTGAACCTCTTCATGCCTGGAATGTCAAAAGATACACTCCCTCTACGACAATCTATTGTTGCATGACTATCTTTCAGCCAGTCCATGCCTAAGATAACGTCGAAATTTCCAACGAGAAATTCTATCAACCGGGCGGGTAGGGAATGCCCGCAAACTACAACGCTACATGCTAGAATAACTCTACTAACTCCTACGAGCCCATTACCAGTGAGTATATTCAACCTCCCTGGCAATGCCTCGAATCCCATTCCTAGCCGTATTGCAAATTGTGCAGATATAAATGAGTGTGATGCTCCTGAATCAAACAACGCTACTGCGGGATATGAGGCGACGAGAATGTTACCTGCTATAACATCTTTCGATGCCAATGCCTCTTCCATGGACAGAGTGAATGCCTGCCCTCTACCTCTTGTTGGTTCCCATGCTGCGGCCTAGCCTGGTGCTACTGCTAGCCCCTGCCTTGATGATGCTGGGGTGGTCTATGCTGTTGTTATTGAATCGCGGTCCCTGCTGCCGAAACATCTGAGCTAGTGACATGAACGGGCGCTGTGCCAACGGTCTCACTGCCACCGCTGTGGTCCTCGATACTGTCCTGCCCCTGGTGCTGGCAAAGCAGGAAATTGTTGTACGGGTCCTCCTGACCTCGAATTTATGGGACAGGTGGTAACCCGATGATCTGGATTTCCACATATCAAACACAGTCCGTTCAATGTCCGACACACATCCCTAGTGCGCCCTACCTTCCCACAATAAGTGCAGCCCGATGGAGGTTGCTGGTTCTTCCTCTGCTGCTTTGGTGGTGCTGGCCCTCGCATTACCACATCGTGAATGCGAATGCCAAGGGACGGTGTGGTTGTTCAGGGCGCTACTCCCCCTCCTCCTTCAATCTGACTGTGGGATCTCTTCTGACCTCCAGTCCTTGCCGTGATCCTCTGAATGGTGATCTCGTGCCTTCGGGTTGTCGTCAATACTTCGTCAAAAGTCTGATAATTGTGCTCCTCTATCAATTGTAAGAGCTCAAGATGAAACCCTTGCTGAAATCTCATAGCCCTCTGGCTCTCCGTTGCTACCATCTCTGGGACGAACCTACTCAATCTGCAGAACTCCGCTGCATAAGCATCTACTGTCTTGCCGGCCTGCTTGAGATTGATAAACTTCTGTTGTAGTTCAAACTGTGCCACAACTCCATAGTACTTGGTCTTGAACCTTGCAGTAAAATCGTCCCAAACAACAAGACGTCTGATGCCCACTTCCTCTGATTCCCACCAATCACGTGCGAGATCCTGAAGTAACAACTTCACCTGATCCACACGTTCTTCTGCCGGTACCTTAGCTGCCGTCAGAATAGCCTCAATATCCTTAAGCCATGCATCTGCTGAGATGGCATCCTCCGTGCCCTCGAAACGGCAGGGGTTGAACTTGCAAAATCTGGTTTAAGTACACTAAAATTCATTTCAAAATTATATGAAAACACAAAAATATAAGCTCAAAAGACCAAAACTCAATTCTTAGCATTCTTAACATAACTTCAAGTCCACCAAAATTCATTCTAAGTTCTAACAAACTAATTTCGAACTAAAACAAAGATAAAAATGAAAAAGAGTAATATAAAACTAACCACGAACAACATTCTAAGGAATATATATATATATATATATAATATATATATATTATATATATATATAATATATATATATATATATAATCGGTTCGGTATGGTATTACATTCAAACCGTTACCACTACCATTATACCATATTTTAATCGGTTCAGTAATTCGGTATTGGTACATAATTTCGGTTCGGTTTTTTGGGATATTTTTAATCGGTATTCGATCGGTTTTTCGGTAGCAGTCGGTATTTGCTCACCCCTAATTGTAGCAGTCCTCAAAGGAACTTGATGTACAACAGGACTGTCATAATTTTTGGTAGTCCTAGAAGTATTGAGGACTGCCAGAAATTGTGGCAGTCCTGAAAGGACCTTGCTATACAATAGGACTGCCACAATTTCTAGCAGTCCTAGAAGTATTGAGGGCTGTCAGAAATTGTGGCAGTCATGAAAGGGACTTGTCGTACAGCAAGTACATTTTAGGACTGCCACAATTCGTTGCAGTACTAAAATCGAAATGGCCGAATGAAAAACATATGTTAGGATTTATTTCCATCTTGATAATATAATAAAATATACATTTTCGGGTTTATTTGCATGCATTTTTTTGTGAGAAAGAATGAAATAAACATCTAAAAACATGTCACGATCCGCTCCCGAATAATCGGACACGAGTCGGACACGCCCAGCCTTCGTCGTTAGACACGACGAAGTAAGCTGTACCAACCTAGGGAAACTACAAGGCCATATGAAGATAACAAATCACAGCATCTCTATAAACGATCCCATAATCCAAAGTATAATTCTATGATTATTACATTCATCCAGAAAGCAAGATAAAGTCTGAAATCTCTAATACAATGTAAGTAACTACTAGAAAAGGAAAGATAACTAGGCCTCATCGGCCTCTAGGTCTAGTGCAGCTCCAGCTGGCTCTAGCACGTCAGCAGGCTCACGGCCATAGTACGTGTCACACATCGCCTCCATCTCACCTGCAACATATCTAATCAGGAGCGGAGCAAAGTACAATTCTAGGTAATGAACAAGAACATCATGATATGAAATGAGTACAAGGGAACATGGAATGTAAAGTACAGGAAAAGAACATAAAAGTACAGAAAGTACAGGAAATAAAGTACATGAAGTACAAGACATGACATGTGCACAATATTTGAAATACATCTAGCATATGTGACCGACTGGGATGAGTACAGGAATAAGTACAGTAGTACATGAATATCGGTGCGGCTTAGAACCCGCGTGCACGGTGCGAGGCCTAAGCTATCTACATGAATATCAGAACATAGATTTGGTCACATAGCTAGTGTATTTCCCCTCCCCGACTACAAGTAAGTACAAGAACATGAAAGTACAAGAGTACAAGATATCGTGTCACATCGTGTCATCAAGAGAAGTACAAGATATGAAATATAAATGCACAAGACCATAGAATGTACTTGCCTTGCTCCAGAAAATCAAGGGTAATGAGTGGAGCTGGATGTCCTCCTATTAAATAATGATTTTATAAGTTGATTAATAAAGAGTTTAGGTTCCCCTTTAGCTATATTGCAACTCTTCTTCAATTATAAAGTGTTTATAGGTTACACTAAATGGGTAAGTTCTCTATTCAAGATCTAATTAACAATCGATTCTCTACAACTGTCCATAATACCATCATGTACTGTTCACTTAAAAACCATACTATTTGCAAGATGCAAATAAGAATGCTAAATAGTGAATAAAGTCACTCTTGAGTGACAGATTTCCAAGTGATATGCATTACCCTAAGAGACCAAAACAACAATTTCGGAAATAGAGGAAATGCCAACTATCTATACAAAGGCTAACTTCATGAGGCAGATAACAAAACTAATTATTTTAACTAACCTTATATAAGATAAGTGATGGAAAAACATTTAGTTGATACAAGTTAGTTTTCAGTTCAACCTGAAAATAAACCTAAACCTGAAAGCCACATCTTCAAGATTAGGTTATCTCTACAGTGCTTGTATCAATAATTTCTGATACATCAGTCACTTGGCATAACCCCACTGTTCATTCTATACCTAAACTCCATGCACAACAGCTAAGCCATTCCCTTATCTCAGGAAAATATGACAGTAAGAACCCAACCTCTATTTACTCTAAACTAAACTCTCTGAGATCTAATACATTTAAACATCTAAGACTTATACATATAATAGTTTAAAAATTAATGGGAAGTTTAACTTAAATCATCTTTAACAGGTAGAGTCCCTCCACAGGTTTAACCCTCATATCCCCATACTGAGCCATACTACTAATTCCTAAAGAGTCAAAGCTGCCACAACTTAATTTGTAGTAAAAATGAATTTCCATGTTAGCCAACCCTTATCTCAACATCAATATTGAAAGCTAACCCGTCACAAAGTGTGGAGTTATACTGAGTATAGATAATCCTTTCTACTAAATGGGACAATACAACAAAACTAAAGAAGGATATAAAGATTCAAATCCTGACCTTGCTCAATATCAAAGTTTATTGAAAGGTAACGGGAAATCCCAAACACTTTACTCAAAACTCAGTAATAATATAATTCTAAAACCCAGCAATCTTGATGTTAACTCCCAACTCTCCAAGTTAAACCACAGATATCATACATCTATAACAGCACAGTTAAAGTCAAATCTAACCAGATCAAAGCAAAGGAATCATTCAGAAAATCATACATAATCCAGCTCTTACAGAGCTAAACCAAGCTCTGTTTCCTGACACCAACATATGCAAACTCTAAACTAAATCCTAAATACAACATATGATTGATACGCAAAAATATTTAGAAATATGAGGCAAAGGAAATGCAACCTAAATAAGAATTATTAGGAACCTCTCCTAAAATTCATTCAATCGAATCACAACCACAAAATAACAAATCAAGACTCTGGCATCACATTCTTGATACGGTTATTATCCGATACTTCACCCAAATGCAAAATATAAGGAAAATCAGTGATTACCTGAGAAATATCCAATCCCGAACCACTCAGTCGATTTGAACCAGGAATTTGACACAACTCCCAACTCTCTAATTGTTGACAAAGACAAATCAAGGATTCAAGGAATGGATCATTCTCAGTACTCAAAATGTAACAAAATGATTTCGATCCAGATCTGAAATTTCAAGATCCACTTACCAATTTAACAATTGTCCAGATCAAAACTTACAAGTTGAGGCCAGTAATTGATCTTGACAACTCTACGAACTATCTGAGAAGAATCGAATCAAGTGTTTCATGCATTCGATCGAAATTTCCAATCGAAAACAAAGAGCAAAGACTAAATCAAAAAGAAAACAGAGTGTCGAGGAAATTTGAATGAACTCACCCGACTGCAATACACTGATGAAGAAAACTGGTCGATCGAAGCGTTTGCCGATCTATACTTCCAAATCTACTTCCTTCATGAACGAAGAACCGATTAAAGAACTGATTAGATCAACATCACAGATTCGACCAATGGAGGAAACTACCAAAGCTCACCAGAGTTCTCGAATGGGCGAAGCGTTGCAGAAAGAGGAAGAAGATCGTCGTCGAGCGTCGTGCAGTCGAAGGATGATTCTATGGACTATGAGCCACTCGTCGAAGTCCTTTGCAGTGTCGGGGTCGTGTCCGCCATGGCCGATCAAGAACAGAGACTAAGGAGCAATTTGAAGAAGAACAGAGTTGAAAGGAATGGGAGAGCTCTCCAATCAATTGATGGTGAAAAGGAAAGAGGAAGGAGAAGGTGTGCTTATAAAGGCTGTTAGAAGCGTGGGAATTAGGCTAACATTTTGGCGGAAAAACCAAATTCTCTCTCTGACAATTCGGTTAGAGAAGAAAGAAGAAAGTTGTTGGAGAATTCGTTTGAATCTCCAAAACGAAGTGAAAGGGAAGAACTACAGTAACCTATTTGATGAAATAGTTTAAGAGCTGTAGCCAACTTTAAAAGGAAAGCCCAAGTTCTTGATTGGCCCAAAATGAAGGTTTAAAAGAAAAGAAAAAATGAATTTAAGCTTGGGTTGACAGAACCAAGAAGTGGGCGAGAAAAGCCTAACAACAGTCAAGCCCAAAATAAAAGTTAAACAAAATAAATAACCATGCCACATAATAACTATAAATTTAATTAATTTGTATAAAACTACAGTTTTTTAGAAGGTGGGGTTACAAATCTTCCCCCCCCCCCAAAAAAAAAAAAAAATTCGTCCTCGAATTTCAAGGAAGAAAACAATCATATTTATTAATCCAAAAAAATCAGAATGATTCTCACCAACATAAAGTATTTATTGAAATGGAAATTCTAAAACACCAAAGTACAATCAAGCAAATAGACTGGGGTAACGCTCATGCATCTCGTCCTCGCGCGCTTATGTGGACTCCCTAGAGAGTGGTGTCTCCAAATAAATCGGACAAGTGGAATATCTGATTCCGCAGTTGCTTCTCCCTCCGATCAAGGATCTCCACTGGCTACTCCTCGTAGGTCAAGCTCGGACCTACCTCTAGCTCTGAGTAGTCACCACATGGCTCAGATCCAGAATGTAGCGTCGAAGCTGGGACACGTGAAAATGTCGTGTACCCCCAAGCTTGTCACGACCCGCTCCCGAATAATCGGACACGAGTCGACACGCCCCGCCTTCGTCGTTAGACACGACGAAGTAAGCTGTACCAAGCTAGGAAAAACTAACCAGATAAACATGAAAGTATAGAATCACAGCATCTAAAAACGTATCCCAGAATGATCACCATAATCCATAAATCCATATCATAATGTACCAGAATCAACAGGAATGAAAA
>JANAVB010031148.1:0-62698 GCA_029216955.1 Iris pallida
CAAGCGAGCTCCGCGCCACGAGCTTTTACCTGTGCCTGCACATGTAAACTAAGTGGGTGTCAGTACTCAACTGTACTGGTGGAATGAGCTCCTTGCCCACCCATACAAACCCAACACATTATTTTACTTTGTGCAACATAGTCCCATCTTATCAATTGTCTTTCTAGTCTTGCCTTAGGATCAGTTTTATGACCGACGCCTTGACTATTTTGTATCTCAAGACCATCTCGTGCTTGCAACATCGATTGTCGACTCAACAACGTTAACCTATCAAGTCATGCTTGCCTTTCGGCCAAAATCAGAGACGCAACTACGCGATAAGGCTCTATTCCTTGTGACCGTGCTACGAATCCATCATACCGTGCCAACAACTCAATGTGACTCAAACGTATCGTCGCCTTGCGACACTTTGCTATTAAACCATCATCCGACCCAATCCAAGATTTGTGGGCTAAGAGCCACTTGACCCACTCTGCCTTGCGGCAGTTCCTGACTTAGACTCAAGATAACTCAAACCAACTTATGCAACTTATATACCGACAACTTAAGACCCGATGCCACATCTCGTGCCGAAGCACGTCGCCTATGTTGATGCCAAATCTTAGGACCAAACCTTGTGTTCTAACTGTACTCACATCCAACTGACTCAATCCAAAGGCACACACGCGGATTGCCGCCCGTGCCGACCCATCTATATGAATTGGTCACTAACATCACAAGCTATTCTGGACTATAGCCTTGCCATTCGGCGACCCTTTCAGCGCAAGTAGCTAGCCCCGCTGAAAGTTTCCGAATGACCCGAGCGGTTCGTCCAGCTACGGCTATATCGTGTTTCCCTCCTGAACGCCGCGGTCCCATGGCGCCCAGGGTTGTCGCGCGTGGAAACTCCTCCTTGTCGACAAGTTGTCCAATGACCATGCAAGACTCGACACAAACTGACGTCTCACACAGTCATTCCTCTTCCAATATTACCATCTCTTTCAAAACCAATATCAAACCATCTATCATTTGAGACCCCTCGACGACCCACGGTCGCGAGCATTCTCTCTATCATTTGAGACCCCTCGACGACCCACGGCCGCAAGCATTCTTTCCATGTTACCATATCATTTCATTCAACTCAATGCCTATTCGATAGTCCTTCCTCCAAAACTTATTTAATCAACCGCGGTTCCTGCCTTAACACTAGGTCCGTGCTTCGTGCCTCAAACCGACTTCCGTTCTACGCGACGCTATCGCCCAAGTCATAATTTATATGACGGGCCTTGGGATCGTAGGACTATTTGACCTGACAACCGCAGAATGAGCGGGACAGCACTTGGAATAACTTAGGTCGACCGGCATAACTTTGTCTAACCTATTCAAGCCTACAACTTAGCGAGCAAAGGCCGAGTCAAGCCTTGCCTAAATGGAACGTGCCGTGCATGCGTTCAACTTTGAACGACCAAGTCATTTGGGTGCCTAGACTTATGGCACAAGCTGTGCAACGCAACTTAACTCATGGGGCAAGCCAAGGCTATGCCAAGCCTTGGACGACAGGACCGTACATGCTTTATGAAGCATTCATGCGGGCGACGCCTATGACTTAGGCTATGTTCATAACTTCGCCGACTCATCCAACTTTCCTTCTCCCAAGCCACGGGACGAAGGATCGAGTGTCATTTTCAAAGCACGCCGTGCACCAACTCTAAGCCAACCGTTGGACCATTCCATATTCTAACTCAATTCGACCCGTCGGGATTACTCCCGTTAGCTATGTGGATTCATCGCTTTTATTATTAAGCCTACTTGTGCAAGTTGAAAACATGCGATTTATTATGTGAAGGTTAAGATGAGGCAAGTTCACCAAAACTACCCTACCTGAGCGAGCGGTCGCCTTGACCAAGTGACGCCTCCGAGTAGCTGTTACAAGGCTAAGTCCGAACGCCGTCGGCGTTCCTATTCCTCTGATTGACTGAGCGGGACGGGGCACTACATTACCTTCACCAACAAAATCATATCCAAGATCGTAGCTAATCGTATGTCCGATCTTCTCCCCAAGATCATTTTCGAAGAGCAAAATGGGTTTGTCAAAGGCCGCAACATATCAGACAACACCCTCCTTGCTCAAGAGATGATCACGTGCATGAAGTTGCCGTCGAAGAAGGGGGAAGTGGCCATCAAACTTGACATGGAGAAGGCGTACAACCGTCTGGACTGGAAATTCATGATCTGGGTGCTAAGGGTCTTCGGCTTCTCCGAACCATGGATTGACATCGTTTTCAGATCGATCAACAATGCGTGGTTCTCTACTGTCATTAGCGGCCCGGCAGCGGGTTTCTTTCTTTCCACTCGCGGGGTTAGACAGGGAGACCCGATCTCTTCCACCATTTTCATAATTGCGGCCGAAGCCCTCAGCAGAAGCCTTAATAGTATGCCCAACTTGTCTGGCTTAAATCACTTCCACAGCACCACCGGCTGCCACCTCATCACTCACCTAACTTATGCTGACGACATCCTCATCTTCTCCTCTGGAGACAGTGGATCGATCGAGGTCATCCTGCGCACGATCGCCAAATACACCGTATGCTCCGGACAACACGTCAACAACAACAAGAGCGTCATCTACACCCATCACAAAGTCGACAGAACCCGCTATACTTTGCTTGCCAACATGACCTCCTTCCGTACAGCCTACCCTCCCTTCCTTTACCTCGGATGCCCCCTGGTATACAGTAAGGCCAACTCAGGAATATACGAGAACCTCGTAGACAAGATCCGTAAACTCATCGCGGGATAGCACAATGCAACCTTATCCCTAGGGGGGAAATGATCCTCATCAAATACGTTCTATCATCCATCCCGATGTACACCCTGCTCGTTTGCTCCCCTCCCAAGAAGGTGCTCCACTCTCTCGAATCCCTTTTCGCCAAGTTCTTCTAGGGACAAAACGATGGCAAGGATAAATATCACTGGGCCGGCTGGGAGTCGATGGTCAAACCTACTGAAGAAGGTGATCAATCAGGGCTTCAGCAGGCTTGCCCACATCGTGCACGCCTGCTTTATTAAGTTGTGGTGGAAGTTGCACACCGAGACCTCTTTATGGACGAAGTTCATGAGAGCTAAATACTCCAGATTCTCCCATCTGTCGGAGGCGTGTTCTAATAACAGATCCTCGGCTTCATGGCGTCGCATTATTCAGGATCGTATCACTGCAGAATGTCTCATCCGTCTCCAGTAGGGTGACAGTCACTCTCCGGCATGCCTGGAGCGATGGCTTGGAGAAGACATCATACATCCCAACATTCTTACTCCTCCGAAGTGCACAATTAGGAATCTATGGGAGGGCAGTTCCGGATGGAATTGGAGGAAGGTCAGAGATTGGCTAGGCCAGCCAGCGAAAACCTGTCTTCTTGATGCCAATCTGCGGATTACCGACACGAACGACACTTGGAGATGGTCCCCCAACCCGAATGGGATATTCACTTTGGCTTCCGCCATGCTTGTGGCCAGAGGCAGCGGGGTACAGAATCCTATTTTTACTAATTATTGGCAGGCTTCCATCCCCATCAAATGGTCTATCCTCATCTGGCATGCTCTTCTTCGGAAGATTTCGACGGATGACACATCAGATCCATGGGATTTAGCCTCGCTTCGAGATGCCACTCCTGCGAGGAGCACTCGACGGAATCTGCCGAGCACGTCCTTCTTTCGGAAGAGTTAGCCACCGGCCTTTGGTCCATGCCCCACAATAGACTTAGTATGGTCCAGCCAACATGGGGCTTCTACGATCTCCGGGCCTTCTGGAGCCGATCCTACGGTCATCAGATCGTAGCAGCCGTCGGTTTTTGGGTTCTTTGGAAAAATAGGAATAAATTCAGATATGAAGGTCGACAAATCCCCCTTCCTTAGTTGTCCAGAGAGGTCATCAGACAATGCTTCAAAGTTAGGAGACACTGCCCCCACGTCTCCCACTCGTTCTGGGAGGCTCTGGCTTAGGCCGCCCTTCCCTCTTTTTGTGCGCGTGTCTCTCGCTTTTCGTTTTCTGTCCTTTTGTCGCGCTAACGCGCTTACTTGTATAGGCTTCGGCATTTTGTGCATATTAATTCAATAAAGTTCGGGTTTAAAAAAAAGAAAAAAAATTATATATATATATATATACATGAATTTCATGATTGATAACTTAAATAGCTAAATGTGAATGTTGTCTAATATGGATAGCTTGTGTTTGGCTTATATAGCCTTGGGATTGATGAGTGCGTGCTAGGATAGTCTTGGTTAGCTTAGTGAGACTTGACTGGACTAGGATTGACCTAGTTGACTAGAGTGTTGACCATGGTTGACCCACGTTTGACTTTAATCTAGATTAGCCTAGAAATCATGTAGATTGCATTGTATGTTCTTATTTACCATTCTGAACATGTCATAACCTATATTCCTCTGTTTAGGATATTATGACACTGTTGCAGACATCTGATATTACACTACTCTTTTCAGAGTATCAGGCGAGTACATTCTCTGATAGTTCTCTTATTTACTTGTCAATTACTGTACTTCAGTTCTACTTAGTTCTATGTGATTCTCTGTTACAATACGTATGGATATTTCTGGATTCATGTATGCGACACACATACCATCTTGTCTGGCCTCTATTACTGGAATTATTGCTGGTATCATCATGTTTGGCTGGACTCATCTCGATTCTCGTGTCGGATTCTGGATTCACTTGTACTTGTTGGGAGGGAAAATACTTGAGTAAGACATGTAGACATACCCCAAATCTGGAATCATCCCAAATGCTGGAATCAAACTGGAATGATAGCTATCTCACACCCGGCCAGGTATGTGATGTGTCGGATTACCTATAGCCGTTTACATGTTGATCTCGGTATTTTAAAACACACTGTTAGAGTATAGTCTGGACTCACCCTGGAATCTTTGATCACTGACTGGAATCATCTTATACTGGACTCATCTTGTACTGGAATCACCTGGTATCAAATTCATGTTGTCTGGACTTACTTGGATTTTACACTTGTTTACATTTACTGTCTAGACTTATATCATGTTACTCTAGTTCAGCTAGTTTCTATTTACAGTCTTCATTACCATGATTTATCTCTTGTTTAGTTACTATACTTTCCTTGTATCTCCACTGTTCTCTATACCATCATCTAAATATAAACTGCCATATACGTCAATACAATTGTCTATAACTGCTTTATAGTTCTCTGTTATTTACTTGGATTTTCTAGATGAGATGTGCTCGTTCCTGTCCTGACTGGACCTGTTGAAAGTTTTACAGATGATTGCCCTAAGGACACTTGCCCTACTTACTATGGACCCAGAGATGGTTTAGCTACCTATGGCCTCGACACTCAGAATGATCGGGAGGCTGGCTAGTTGACTTGGTTTAGTTTCATGTTTTAGAACTTGAATTGTAAATAAGTTGAGATATGTTTTGTTTTGAGATTATTATTATTTAGTAGTTGGGTTGTTGTTATTATTTAGTCTTAGTTATAAACTTCTGTGTTATCATGTGTGCTTAGACTGTGATTGAGACTTCATTATATCTATACTCGTCCTCCGTTCGGAGTCGAGATTTGACAAGTACATTATATAATTACGTGAGTTATTGGTTAGATAGTGACCTAGAACATCGTTCTACCGCCGATACTGCGACGTAGGCTGGGCGCTGTTACGTACTCGTACCCTCATAGTGGGTACGGGTCGTGACAATTGTGTGCAAACCCCCTTTCCAGACAAAATTCGCACAAAAGTGTTCTATCTCTTTTAATGTACCCGTCGGGATGATGACGGCTTGGAACCAATATCCGGTGATCGCCCAAATCATCGAGTGTACCAACTCTATACGTCCACCGAGGGAGAGGAGTTGGGACTGCCAACCTTCCAACCAACCTTGTACATAGCTAACCAACCCCATACATTCCATATTAGACACATGATTAATAGACAAGGGGATACCGAGATAACGCACCGAAAGTAGTCCCTGCTCGATCTCAAGCCGTTTCGACCAGTGGTTTTGCTGCGGGCAATCTTTACTTAAGAATATCTGGGACTTATCTTTGTTGAGTGCCAGACCCGTCCTCTTCCTGAACACCTCAAGTAGCTGTATAAGTGTAGTAACTCCCTTCTCTGTAGGCTCCATAAACACGAGCAGGTCATCAGCGTAGATAAGATGGGAGACGACTGGACTGACCCGACGGTATAATGGCATGATGTTTCTCCTGTGAACCTCCACATCGATCAAACAAGTAAAGTATTCCATGACGATAGTAAATAGATAAGGGGATAAGGGGTCTCCCTGATGCAATCCGTGACTGCTACTGAAATACCCATATGGCTGGTCATTTATAATCACTGAGAATGATGGTGTGGTTATGCACTCTTCTACTCGGTCAATCCACCATTGATCGAATCCCATGCCATTGAGAATCTTGCATAAGAATCTTCTATTCACTGTATCATAGGCCTTTCTCAAATCTAGTTTGATGCACCCTTTCCGCCCTCCATTTTTATTGAAGTCTCGAATCAATTCGTGGGCGAGGAGACAATTCTCTGTAATAGCCCGCCCCTTAATGAACGCTGTCTGATTCGTCGAGATGAGCTCTTGCATTATATCCTGCATCCTGTTATACATAATGTGAGTAATAATTTTATGAATAAAATTACAGCAGGCTATAGGTCGGAAATCTCCCAGTTCCGTAGCTCCTTCTTTCTTGGGGATGAGTACAAGGAAGGTATGATTAAGTTCTCGGATGAGTCGATTGGTTGCGAAGAAGTCATCCACCACTTCAAGCACGAACTCCTTCAAGTGGATCCAATGGTGCTTGAAAAAAGTAGCGTTGAACCCGTCCGGGCCAGAAGACTTATCCGGATCTGCACTCTTGATAATGCTTTCGATCTCCTCCATCTGCACTTTCCTCCGAAGCCTTGCATTGCCCGTCTCTGTGACCAGCCTTTCACAAACAACTTTGGGCATTTCCTCTTCACAATCGCTTGAATTGTATATTTCGTAAAGTAGGCTACAGATGCGGCGCTTAATTGCTCGGTCTAAGCTATAGCTGAGCCAACGGTTCTGAGTAGAGGGGCCATCGAGTTCCAGTATTGCCGCGCTTTAACCGACGCGTGGAAAAATCTAGAACATCGATCCCCGTCCTTAAGCCATGCACATTTAGCTCTCTGCTTCCAGTGAATTTCCTCCTGAAATCGAAGCCTACAAACTTCCTCTTGGAGGCTCGCCTCCTGTCGCGCCAGACCTTGGTCGAACGGGGTCGCGAGAAGCCTGTCTTGTACTTCCTGCAGATGTCTAACTTTTCCCTCAAGTGAATGTGGTGGTCTCCGCCTATTCCATTCCCTAATTTCCTGCTTCACTCGTTTAAGCTTCCGGATGAGACAAAATTGAGGAGTGCCCGTAATCTCCATTTACAAGCCTTTGTGTACGACATCTTCATATCCTTCTATTAACGTCCATGCATTGGAGAACCTGAATGGTCGCCTTCCGAGTTTGTGGATTGGCACCAGTCGAACCAATATGGGAGCATGGTCACTGGTACCCCTCTGAAGACCCTCCGCCCTGACATTGGGGAACGTCTCGATCCATTTCAGGTTACCAATTGCTCTATCCAATTGGCATGCTATTCGATTATTAATCGAGCTATTATTCCATGTCCACACCTGTCCCGTTCTCTCCAGACAGACTAAACCCGATCTTGTGATGCAGTTCTGGAAGTCTGCCAATATATTGGAAGGAACCGGTCTTCCTCCATCTTTCTCATTAGCTGCTAGAAGAGCATTAAAGTCCCCGCTTATAAGCAGTGGAATCCGATTACCCACTTCTACAGATATTTTGATGATGTCCTCCCATAAACTGCTTCTCAAACGTCTATCGTTTTGTCCATAAACAGCCCCAAAAACAATTTCTAATCCTCCTTTATTTGTGAAATCGAGGACTATCAGTTGTTCTGAGGAGTATCAGACCCTTCCCTTCCAATCTCGCCTATCCCACATAACCCAGATCCGTGCACCCCCGCCTTGGGTAAGATTGTCGACTGCCTCCCAGTTAGCTAGTGTCCTCTGCTTAAGTCTTTCCGGAGCTTTGATTTTGCTCTCTAAAATTGCCACAATCGAGCTCTTAGTACTCCTCACAATCTTCTGAATTTTCTTCCACCTTCCTACCGAGTTAGCCCCCTTAACGTTCCACGTTAGTATAGTCATTAATGAATTATGGGCCCATCCTCCGTACTCTGCAGTCTCTCTCTAGGACGATTAGATTGAGTCTTTCCTGTAACGACATTGATAGTCTTACCTCTCTTATCTCCTCCTTCCGGGTTTGTACCCTGCAGTTTGGCGAGCCACATTGGGTTCTCCCTGGTGAGTTTTTCCTCATGTGTATGATCTCCTTCAAATGGTTCCCCATATGTTCCTCTTCTCGGCTGTTCCTTGCTTCCTTCTCCAAAGATCCGGACGAATTTGGACACCCTTCCACCTATATCATCCTCTCATTCACTCATGTCTGCTGATAGGTTAACCATTGCCATGTGATTGTCACCAACTAGGGGATCGCCTTCAGGCCTCTGCTCCCAAATAGTTAGTTGGAGATTGCCCTCATTACCCCCCTCTTGCTCCGGTACTTACCGCTTTCCAAGCACTGAATTCGCTTGTCCGCCTGTTGGCTCTTCCCCTTGTTGTATGCCATATGTTTGGTCCTCCTCCATCTCCGCCCTCTCATTTGACTTCATGTTTCTTTGTGTCTTCTCCATCTCCCTGTAATCCATGTCGCCATCCAATGGTATGTTATTTGGCAGCGTCTCCTCCTCCATAGGACTCTCCTCCTCATGACAATGTGTTCTTACATGCCCAAAACATCTGCACTTCTCACAAGAAGGTGGAACCCACTCGTACTCAATTGACTGCCACATCATCTCGCCATTAGGCAGCATAAGTTCAATTTTTCTGGGCAGTTCATTAGCAACTCCAATCTCAACAAACACCCTTGCGAAAGAGAGACGTTTCCGTCTGGCTGTGAGTATATCTGTTCGAATAGGCTTACATACCATACTGGCAATTTTCATGATCGCCGGTGTACTCCATAACTGGATGGATAGCCAGGGTAGTCTGATCCATATAGGGACCGACGAGAGGCGGTCCTTCTCGAAACACGATTCTGGGAACCATCTTTTTAGCACGACGAGCCTTCCGTCAAACGTCCACGGACCCCATTCTAGAACACTTTCCAAGTCTTCTGCTAGATCAAACTTTATAAAATAAAACCCGTTCTCCCTAGAAAAAAATTCCATCTCCCCTTTCGGTCTCCATACCCTCTGTGAATACGCTCCTAATTGTCCGTAATAGGGTTTATTACCCATCACGTACAGTATAAGGGTATTCTTCCAGTATGCAGAAGTTTCCTCTATGTCATCCGTCGTTATCTCCACGACTTTCCTCCCCTCTATCATCCGTGGTTCTACATATTGTAGTTCCACTTCCTCTTGGATAGCGGCAGGTTTACATAAATTTGCCCACGAAATCGGCATCGATCTAGAACGAGGTTCTCCGTTCGTATTCTGATTGGTATTCTCCTTCCTCGGTGGGACTTCTTTATTTCTTCCAGCTCTTGCCTCCCTTGGCCCGGTCGCTCGGACACTATTCTCTACAACCGCCGTTGGGGGAATCACCGTTCGTCGGTTGGGTCCTTGGTGTCGGGACGACGTGGATCTGCCCTCACCAAGATTCCTAGTCGCCACGTTTCCACCCCCTGGTCTCTCTCTACGACCTGCTTGGCTCGGTCGGCGGCAACGTTCAACTGTAGTCCACCAGCCCCCTCATCGCGAGGGGTTGGATCTCCTGAATCATTAGTAGCGCCCGGCAGCAAAGATGGCCCGTGCGGCAGAGGTTCCCCGCTCCAAAACCCTAACATCTTATCATATATATATATATATATATATATATATATATATATATATATATATATATATATATATATATATATATATATATATATATATATATATATATATATATATAATTTTATTTATATAATATATATTCCAATGTATATTTACGACCATATGTGTCTTTAGCCTACAAATCAACATAAAAGCTAAGCAAATATATTTAGCAATTGTCATCAATATTGCTATTACTAGCAATGACACATATATGGTATATGTTCATATATACAATTATTTACAAAATATGATTAGCAGATCACTAAGATAAGATACGCCATACCCACACCTAATATAACGACACGAACGTCTTTGGACACACTGCATGATTACATGGGTTTGGGCTTGGTTCAGGTCCAGTTTGACTCGTTTAGCACAACTGGGTCTCCTAAAAAATCAATAATCTAATTAATAAATAATTACATCGCCTATAGGGGTTAAGTCGCAACTTGGCCTAGTTTTCCTAGTTAGAACACACATATGGCTTGGCCTTCCCTATCATGGCTAACAAACTAGTCAAAGCACTCGACTACACTCTCCGTGCCATGATTTTTAGTCATATTGTACTGTAAATCTTAACCATTACTAAGGCCTTCTATAATAATAAATACTCAATTAAAATATTTATAAATTCCAAAAATCACTGTTTAAGTGAAATAAATAATAAAAATATACATTCCTCAAAATTATGGGAAGAGGGGTTACACACAACCCTAACCCTTCTAATCCCTTTAATAAGTTTAAAATTAGATGCGCTAGATTTCCCAGAAATTCGATCCAAAGATAGATGAAAAACTGCTCTAAAACAGAGCATAACACGGACTCAAACCCCCGACATAGCAGGACGATTCATGTCAGGATGTTTAGAATTTTCCAAAACTAATTGATGATAGTTATAGACAACATATAGGGCTTTAAAACCTTTTTTTACAGAATTAAAATTCGTCGACTGTACGACAAGAAATCGATCACCCAAAACTTGCAAAAACTGTGTTCAAAACTATTAAATTTTAGAAAAACATTTCGATACGACGTGAGCCCTGACAAAACGGGCTACGTGTCGCAATCCATGAGCATTGAAAGATGTGCATGGATGTTGTCGACGTGTGGGATTCGACAAAACTCGATTTTGCTATGTGTGCGCGACGAAATCGAGGCGTATCCGCCGAGATACCCCGTATCGGCCCCATTGCAAATTAGTCAATTACTTTGTGCACATTCATCATCTTGAGATGAAACTTACACCAACAAGATCGTGTCGTTTTTCTGGTCCTGTATGCCAAGTTTTGTCTGATTCTGAGAAGGTCGACCGGAACGCTATTTTGGCGGGTCCGCGGCCCGATCCAACAGACAAATTTGTGCACGGCCCGTCGGATCTAACTTTGGATATACGGTTGGGTTCGTATCAGAAAATTGGACCCGTAGACATATACTTTGTTGACTTTAGAGACCATAGGTTCTTGCACGCTTTTTGGTGCAAAGCGGGACCAACGGCGGATACCATTTGGTTTTGCTCCTGTGTCCAGAATGGGACTTATGGATAGGCTATCCTAGCTAATTTGACTATTTTGAACATGTTGGTAATATTTGTTTCAGCCCCAGAGACTGTTGTTAGAGTTGACGTTTGTGGCTCATGATTGACATTTTTATCACATACTTCTCATATTCCACTTGGTTTATCATCTACTGCCTTTCTTGTTTTATAGATTTACGTGCACGTCTAAGATATTAGTCATTTTCATTGATTGTTTATTAGTCTTCTTAGTAT
Organism: Iris pallida; assembly: GCA_029216955.1. Classification (NCBI taxonomy): domain Eukaryota; kingdom Viridiplantae; phylum Streptophyta; class Magnoliopsida; order Asparagales; family Iridaceae; genus Iris; species Iris pallida. Next base: position 11,719 of record JANAVB010031148.1, read on the forward strand.
TCACCGTGTCTTGTGATGGAGTTGCCAAATATGCCATGTCCTTGATTGACTTGACCTGATCGTGATTGATTGACTTGGACTTGACTTGAGTATAACTTGACCTGACTTGTGGCATTCTATAGATTGGAAGTATCTTTCATTGTACTACAGTCTATAGGATTTTACATGACCTTTATATTCCTTTAGGAGAGAAGATTGATACTAGGATTGGCTATTCTTGATTGGGAGTATTTTACATTGTACTACAATTGAGACATACTATAGATTGGAAGTATCTTGTATTGTACAACAGTCTATAGGAGTTATTCAATTGATTGTTAGCCAAGTCTAGTATTACATTTCCATATGACATGTCGTTTCTTAGATGTTTTTCTTATACTGTCCTTATCTTCCACACATGTTATTTACTGTCATATTAGTAGGCATGTTTTATGTATCTTGCTAGTCCCCTGAGGACCTGGTAATCTCTCAAGGTTATTGCTGAACGGCTGCGCAGAGTAGATGGATAGTTGATTATGTCTGCAGAAATCATGTATCAATGGTGGTATTTATTCGTTCTTCCTTATTTATATTTATTTTCCATGACTTTCTGCGGATATAGCCTAGTTTTGCAAGCTCTGTTATTATTCTTGAGCTTGATCGAACTTGCGTAGTACAGGGCGGCCGACTGTATTACATATTGTTCATCCTTATTATATTACTCTCTTAGTGGATTGAGATATAGTTTCGACTTGCCATTATTAGACATATTATCATAGTCTAGACAGCTTATACGTATTTGAGTTGGACTGGAGTCCACTTGATATCTAGCTGGCTTCTGCACACACTCGTATCCTGAAAAGCAGGAGCGGGTCGTGACATCATACTCGACCAGACTCTGACACTCTTATACCCTTGTATAATTGACGGATAATAGGACACCCAGGAACTTTACTAGGACCTCTCCCTTTTCCACGCCCATCGTCTAAGCACTCTCCTCCATATGAGAAAAATGTTTGTTGGAATAAGCTCTACTCTTTTCACAATTCAGCTGAAGTCCTTTGTGTTGACCGAATGTCTCCATGATCGAAGCCAAGTCATGAACCCCAGTACTTAATGGCCCTAGGAAAACCAGAAGATCGTCCGCGTAGATATGATGAGAGATGTGCGACTTAATGCTTTTGTAAAGAGGCATGATCCATTTTTGAAGGACCACAGAATCCAGCAGACAGGAGAAGTATTCCATAACCAAAGTAAATAAATAAGGGGAAAAAGGATCCCCCTGCCACAGTCTTCTGTTCAAAAAATTCACAAGGCTGACCTCGGACAAGAACCACAAATGTTGGGGTTGTAATGTATTCACGTAACATGGATCTACCCAAGCTGGAGCAAAACCTATCGCCATCATAGTCTGACAAACGAATTCGATTAACTGTATCATAGGCCTTACGCAAATCTAGCTTAATGCAAGCTTTATTCCCCCGGGGTTTATTAAAATTCCGAATCATTTCATGAGCCACCATATTATTCTCTGCAATTTCTCTACCCTTTATGCATGCTGCTTGGTTTGGCGAGATCAACTCTTGCATGATATTCTCCATACGCCTGCACATCAAATGCGTCATAGTTTTGTACAAAAAATTGTAGCATGATATTGGCCTGAAATCACCAAGTGATGTAGCTCCTTCGGTCTTTGGTATGAGCGTAAGGAACGTGTGATTTAACTCCGAAGTAGCCTCTTGTTGTCATCTCCAAAACCTGTTTCTTAATATCCTTCCAGTGATGCTTGAAAAATTTGTTGCCGAAACCGTCCGGTCCCGCGATTTGTTTGGGTCTGCATGCATGACTATGGCTTCGACCTCCTCCAATGTCACCGAGGCGAACAGTGTGTGGTTTCCATACGTAGTCACCACTTTCTTGCATACAATCTCAGGGAATATAGATATATAATTATTTTGATGATAAAGTTTAGTATAATACCTTGTCGCCTCTTCCCGGAGCGTTTCGTGAGATGCTATTTCCTTCCCGTCCTGGCCGATGAGTCTTGTAATAGATTTTTTGTGTTGTTGTGAGCCCCATCTATTTCATTTTATTTATTATTTATCATTTACAGGTTTGTCTAGACACATGTTTCACTTTTATATATAATATATATTTTATTTTTATATATATATATATATATAGATATATATATATATATATATATATATATATATATATATATATATATATATATATATATATAATATATATATATATATATATATATATAGATATATATCTATATATATATATATATTATATATTTTTCTTATATATATATCCATATCCTGAGGAAGATTTAAATTTGAAAAATAACCTTTAGGTCCCTGGATCCCTAGCCTTTTGCAAGGAATCCCCTCTTTATTAAATGCACATATATATATATATATATATATATATATATATATATATATATATATATATATATATATATATATGCATTTAATAAAGAGGGGATTCCTTGCAAAAGGCTAGGGATCCAGGGACCTAAAGGTTATTTTTCAAATTTAAATCTTCCTCAGGATATGACCCATATTCCTGATTCAAGTCGAACACCGAGATAATGTTCTCCAACATCAATAGATAAGGACATGATCAAATTCAAACAATTTGAATCTCTCTAAGTTCCTTCGATCACATCCATACCCCTGTATATATATACATGGATGATTTCTTCTGCGTTTTCCCCTTGCAAACCCTAACAAATCCCTCATTATTCCTGTCACAAAGGTTCGAGCAGAGTCTTGGAGTTGGGAATATTAAGAACAGGTAACCCTTTCCACCTTCTCGACCATATGATGTTGACCTTGTCTTTACACCTCGGGTAGATGGCTAGGTATTCGATGTATGTTCCTACTAGAATAGGTACAATGAAGAGTTTAAGCCTACAGTCATATCTGATGGACTGTAACCCCAACCTCAGTCACCAAGAGGGATACACCATTGTAGCTTCACAGTAGGGAAAGTCTCTGTACCACCATGTGCCCTGATAGGAGAGAGCTATGGGATGGTTTATGGGTTCCCTGAGACAGTGTTTGGGAATAACTGTTATCGGTAGAGAGGAGGCTGATGATACTATGGAAATTAGTACATAGCCTCTTTGTAAATAATGAAACTTGCACCCATGAGTTCCCATGGTACCCGAACACCCTAGCCAGGCTGTGAGAAGGAGTAGAGTCATGTAGGTTAGAGTGGCACAGACCCTAGTATCTGGGTGAACAGTTCAATAGTAGTATGAACAACATTCCCTATTGGGCGACCAAGCCCTATTCACACCCTAGTTGTAGATGACCTGTACCTGCCTAAGAGTGGCCTATGTGCCTTACCTAAGCTATTGAACTCTATTACATCGGGAGTCCTGATGGAAGGAATTTCAAATCCTGATCTCAGCAAATCCTTACAGGGACAGACAGGGTATTGCCCTATTCAAATGTCCTTTGTGCCCTAGTGTAAACCAGTAAGACTCCCTAGATGTTAGACTTCCATTGCACACCTGATACTAAAAAGGCACTGTCCTTGACAGCAGGCAAGCACCTGTATAGGAGTACCCATCAAGCAACATTGCTGATAAAGAGCATGGCCTAGGAGCTTTACACCTGTGAATAAACGAGAAGTACTCTAATGACAGGACCCAGGGGATCCTGAGCCATGGATTCCCTGGTACCTAGCATATTATAACAGGAAGAGGTGTGATTAGAATTTAGGATGGAGACAGGTGGGCTAGGTAACACTCCCAAGCCAGAAAACCTATAAGGATTCGGTACATGCAGTCCTTAATACCTGGGTACTTGATAGTTGGGCAATGTTTCGAACCAACTGTAAACAAGTCCACCCCTTTACTCCACACCAGGATCGAATGCAGAGCATGGTCTACAGGACCATGTACCAACCTATCTACACAGGGAAATGCCATATTAGTTGACTGGTACCTTAAATCAAGGGTAAGTCTTAGTAGCTAACTGATTCCTAAGTACCATCCAGATCTTGGTATCCCCTACACGCAAGTGTATCAGACCTCTATAGTATCAGAGCTTCCAATTTAGTATATCCAAGTGTCTAGGTTATGTCTACATGGGGGCAGGCTTGACAGGGCAGTACTCCCAGGCCCAGGAAACCTGTAGAGGCTAGGTACCTACAAGTTCTTAATACCTGGGTAATAGGGTGTATACATTGGAGTGCCTAAGTTGTTCCTGACAATATGCCTAAGCTCGGGTACATGACTCTACTCTGTAGAGTGCCCTGCATATCACAGTAGTACTAGGAGTATTCCTGTGTATGTTAGCAAGACCGACTTGAATTAATTGAGGATTTGGGGTTCCACATTACTGATGTTAGGTACAAGGGGAATATGGTGTATCATATAACCCAGGGTATCCAATGGATATCCAGCTTAATGCAACAACATGAGGGCTAATGACTGATGAGTTGATCAACTCCCAACTGATCTGGGCATTAGTTGCAAACTAATGTGTAATACCAGAGAACTGATTTGGATATATCAGTTCAATAAGAAGTGATTTGGGTATATCAGTTCAATAAGAAATGATTCGGGTATATCAGTTCAATGAGAACTGAATTGGGTGTATCAGTTTCAATAGAAAAACTGATATTGTGGTCAGTAAAGAACTGGCATGGATGGAAAGGGTGTCCAGTCTAGGAAGTCTAGTACCCTGATATCACTACAAGAAAAAAGGGTTTTCTTGACGGGTATTCCCCGTCAAGAAATGGATATCTTGACGGTTGCGGATCCGTCAACTATGCCGGAGTCAAGAAAAGCCACCCCCTTTCTTGACGGTCGCTGGAAGGGCTTTTCTTGACAATTTTTAGCCATCATATAAAGTAATTTTTTTGACTGTTTTTAGCCGTCAAGATAGCAGTTTTTAGAAACCGTCAACGTAGGCAAAAAATTTTCTTGACTCCGGCCTAGATGACGGCCTTTAGCCATCAAGAAAAGCATGAATTCACGGCTATTATGCAACATGATTTGAATTTAAATTAACGTTTGACAACCGTCAAGAGAAGCTATCCAAATTACCATCAAGAGAAGCTTGCCGGAATTCCGTCAAGAATTATATAATATTAATCAAACACACATAATATCAATCCATAAGCTACACACATCAAATTACTATAAAACCCAAATTTCATATTAACAAACTATATTGTTCATAGAACAAAAACTTCCAATACACGTCCCACCACATGTATTCTTCACTTGTCCAACCACAACATAATCCAACCATAAAGTACACATATCCCACATATGTTGTTTCCATACCACTTAAACATCTAAACCACAAACATCCATGCATCACTTGTCACCACAAAACATAATCCAACGCTACAAAATGAAACCAAAAAAATAGCAAACCAGACCGGAGCACATCCCTCCATATCCACAACATTCCCCTATTCACAGTATGCATGCATGCACCTTCATTTTCCAGCAAGTTTCTGAGAAAACAAGAACACAAATTATCAATATACTTCCCTACATGTTCTTATATAGATATTGAACTCACTATTACAGAATTATCAATACAGATTGACTTTATTGCTTGCTATCATTTTTCTTATGCAATGCAAGTGTCTAAGGCAAACAACCAATGGATTGGGTGTTGTACATTCAAAATTTTTTTTACCACCATGAACCTATATTGTCTACATTTTGTTAGAGAAATAGAACAACTCTTTACAGTAGCATGAGTTTTACTATTTGTGTGTTGAGCAGAATTTATAGTGTAATAAGTGTCATGTGTATTAGTGTGGAGTAGGAATGATTCCAAGGTTTGGAAGAAACGATACAAATGCTTATATGTCATTATGTGTGTACGGGTATGAGGATTTGAGGACGTACCCATGTATTGAACATGGATATGTATATATAGTTGAGTATACATTTGGATGTTATGGAACCTAATATGGATATATCTACATTCTTTCCCCAAAGACCATAAATAGAATATAGAAAAACAAACCTCTAAAGCCCCAAATTTTGTCATGTTACTAAGGTTCAAGGGGCAAAAACATCTCATGGAATCTTAAGTGACCATAAATAGAGGATATGAAGCCAATTCTTGAATATTTTGCTTATTTTTATGGCTATGTCAGGTTATGACAATGACAAAAAATATTACTAGCATGCTCCATACAAATTATCTACCATGTACAAGATATGATGAATATGAAAAGCATCTCTTTAGTGATATTGAAATATGACTGGAAGTGGTTAAATATCTTACTGTAGTACTAGTAAGTAATCCCTTCCATCAAGTCCACTGACAGCATAAGGTACCTTATGAAACTCTACAGCAGCAGGGGCAAAGCACTGGAAAACAGTAATGTGCACATTGGTAAGCTAAAAATCAACATATTTGCTAAAAAAAAATAAAAGGTAAAAATATGGCATTAATATGGTAATTTCAGATTGTTCTACTTAGTTTGCATATTTATATTTGCAGGTTGGTCAAGCCTATTATTCGTCTCACATGAAAATTTGGCAATCTTGTTCATATGCTGATACCAGCTATTAGAAAAGAAAAAAAAAATTATGTCAACAATTGAACTAGAACTTGACTTAAATGCTTTCTCAAACCTAAAATTTAACCCTAGGGAAGCAAGTTTCAATTCACGATGTTGAAGATTGACAAACAAAGTTTCAATTCATTATTCTGTCAAGGAAGCTAGAATCTTAGAATATATATATGATATATTATATGTTTTCTATATGTGAGGACATGTGTGTACTTATCAGTAATGAAGAAAAGGTGGATATATGTCGAATGGTAAACAATATGGTTATCGAACAATCTGAAATGAATGCAGAATGACCACCTTGACCATCAGTAGAAGAGCAAAGTTATAAAAAGATATCATTAATCCTATTAAAAAAACCAACCTTCAAGTGTCAGAAATTCCACCAATAACCAGTGGCCCACCTTGTAATATGGATGAGCAGAGAGTCACAACAGATAGCGATCGAAGTTCTGTTACTGTCTTAGTATCCTATCTAATAAACCTATAGAACTTGGGCAATCTGAAATACAGTTTTTAGTAAGATAAATTACAACAAGGGAAATTACACAGTACTAACTCAATGTTCTTCTCTCTTTTACATTTCTTCACCTTGAAAATCAATTTGTCATATTCCCATCATCTCCTTTCTGTTGGGAAAGAAACGCGGAAAACCTTTCCCCAAACCGGAGAGTACCTGCGAGAGGACCGAGCAAACAACGCACGAACCAAAAATGAACACACAAAGCAAACCACGCAGACACAGAGAATTTTTGACGTGGAAACCCTTGCGGGAAAAACCACGGGACGATCGGAGTCCAACCCTGAGAAGCCTCCACTAATGGAATAGAAGAATTACACCCTCTACAAACTCCTCCGATCCAAATCGGATCCCCACAACACTCAGAGAAAAGAACAACGATTACAAGGCTACGAAGAACGAGAACGACGAGTAGAGATTACCCGAACACGATCTCCTCCGAATATCAACCTTCAATCCTCCGCCTTCTTCTCCGAAGTTGCAATGGCACTCTTGCCTCCTTCTCTCTCGAACTTTTTGTGTTGTCCAATACTTGCAATCATAAATTAGGGTTGAGAAAACTCAATATAACTCCCCAATCCCGCAACCAACCTGGACCGTTGGATTAGATCCAATGATGAAAACTCATCCATAATCCCGCTTCAGCCCCCGACAACACAGAGTTCGGCCAGAACTCTGTGCGGGGCAGCCAGCACCTACTGGCCAAACGCTGGAACAACCAGACCGAGTTCGGCCAGAACTCGGCCTGGGACCGAGTTCGGGCCGAACTCGGATCCTCTGCTCCCAGAAGCTCCAGCAGCAGCAGCAGCAGCAGCAACGTCGCCTACTTCCCGAGCTTCTCCGACTTCGGACGGCGCTCGTCGCACTCCGGGGTCTTCTCCACATAGGTTGGGAACCCCACCCACTCCAACAAAACTCCCCCTTCACAACTATGGGGAGGACGTCGTCATCCCGACGATCTGCCTGCAGTACTCGAACTTCCCCCTTGGTAGAATCTTCGTAAACATATCAGCTCCGTTGTCGTCTGTATGCACCTTCTCAAGCGCCGCGTCCTTCTTCTCAACCACATCCCGTATCCAATGATACCGGGTCTCGATGTGCTTGGACCGGCTATGAAACGTCTGATTCTTCACAAGGTGGATCGCACTCTGACTGTCGCAAAGCAAAGTATACTGCTCTTGCTTCAGTCCCATTTCCTGCAACAGCTTCTTCATCCACAACAGCTCCTTGCAAGCCTCCGTCGCCGCAATGTATTCCGCCTCCGTCGTCGACAAGGCAACACACTTCTGCAACCGCGACTGCCACGACACTGCTCCTCCCGCAAACATCATCACGTAGCCCGAAGTCGATCGCCTCGTGTCTACATCTCCAGCCATATCAGCGTCGGTATACCCGACCAGCTTCGGCTCGTCACCACCAAAAGAAAGTCTCCAACCGGCAGTGCCCTGAAGGTATCGTAGAATCCACTTAACCGCACTCCAGTGTACCCTTCCAGGATTTGAAAGATACCTGCTAACCGTACCAACTGCGTGAGCAATATCTGGCCTCGTACACACCATAGCATACATCAGGCTTCCCACAGCTGAGGCATATGGAACCCGCTCCATATCTTCCTTTTCGTCCTCGGTAGATGGACACTGCTCCTCAGTGAACTTAAAGTGAGCCGCGAGGGGGGAACTCACTTTCTTCGACCCGTCCATCCCGAAACGCTGAAGTACCCGATGAATGTACTTCTTTTGGGACAAGTGTAGCAGCTTGGACTCTCTCTCTCGGCTGATCTCCATCCCAAGAATAGTCTTCGCTGCGCCCAAATCCTTCATAGAGAAGGCCGCGCCCAGTTGGCGCTTCAACTCCGCTATCCTAGTGGCATTCCGACCCACTAATAGCATATCATCCACATAGAGCAGTAAAATGATGAAATCATCCTCGGCAAAATACCTCACAAATGCACAATGGTCCGACGTCGTCCGTGCATAACCATGCTCCCCCATAAACGACTCGAACTTTCTGTACCACTGCCTCGGAGCCTGCTTCAGACCATACAAGCTCTTCCTCAACCGGCAGACCAAATGTGACTTGCCCTTCTCACAGAATCCCTCCGGCTGCTCCATGTACAACTCCTCCTCAAGATCACCGTGGAGGAACGCCGTCTTCACGTCCATCTGCTCGACCTCCAAGTCGAGACTGGCTGCTAATGCTAGCACCACCCGAATAGACGAATGCTTGACGACAGGCGAAAAGATCTCATCATAATCCACGCCTTTCCGCTGACCGTAGCCCTTGACTACCAGCCTCGCTTTGTATCGAGGGCGAGTAGCATCATCCGTCTGCTTCACTCTGAACACCCATCGGTTCTTCAAAGCCTTCTTGCCTTTTGGCAACCGCACCAGATCATAAGTGGAATTGGTGTGCAAGGAACTCATCTCCTCCTGCATAGCCACCATCCACTCCTGCCTGTGTTCGTCTTCCATAGCCTCTGCGAAACTTTCGGGCTCTCCCCCGTCAGTCAGTAGCACATACTCATCCGACGAGTATCTCGTAGATGGTCGACGATCCCTGTTGCTCCTTCTCAGTGGAGCCACTGGTGCTGGCTGTATACCGACAGCCTCCTCCCCTTCAGGAACTACCTCTCCGGCATGCTCATCCTCCTGAGGGACACCCTGACCACCATCAGCAGGCTGATGATCAAGGTTGGGAGCAACTCCATGTACCGGCTCCCCCATAACTGGATCCTCCGCGATGTCCTCTGGAAACTGCTCGAAGCGAAATGACTCTAACTCAGGCAATTCCTCAGCCTCAGAAGGCGTCTCGGAGTCCTGAGTGTTGGTCATGGTCTGATCCTCGACGAACACCACGTCCCTGCTTCTGTAGAGCTTTCCTTCCACTGGGTCGTAGAGTCTATAGCCAAACTCATCCCGACCGTAGCCGACAAAGACGCATCGCCTCGTCTTCGGCTCAAGTTTGGTCCTCTCGTCCTTCGGTACATGCACGAAGGCTTTACAACCAAACGCCCGCAGGTGACTGTAAGACGGCTCTTTGCCGTACCATACTTTGTCAGGCACATCACCCTGCAAAGGAGCACTAGGAGACAAATTAATAATATAAGCAGCTGTGAGAAGAGCCTCACCCCAATAACTGCCCGGCAAGTTTGCTTCTGACAGCAAACACCGCACCCTCTCCATCAGTGTCCTGTTCATGCGCTCCGCTACACCATTGAGCTGAGGTGTCTTTGGCGGAGTCTTCTGGTGTCGTATCCCTTGCTCTCTGCAATACGCATCAAAGGGACCGATGTATTCGCCGCCATTGTCGGACCGAACACACAACAACTTCTTGCCCGTCTCCCTTTCAACGGAGGCCTGAAACTCCTTGAAAGTAGGCAGCACCTGATCCTTGGTCTTTAAGGCATAGACCCAAACCTTCCTGGAACAGTCATCAATAAAAGTCACAAAGTAAGAAGCACCACCAAGAGATTTTACCTTCATAGGACCACAGACATCCGAGTGAATCAACTCGAGCAACGTCGGCTTCCTCGAACTTGGGTGACTCTGGAAAGACACCCTATTTTGCTTCCCAGCCAAACAGTGCGTGCACTTCTCCAACTTTGTAGACTTGAGCCCCGGAATCACCTTCCTGTTCACCAAGTAGCTCATCCCCTTCTCGCTGATATGGCCGAGCCGCCTGTGCCACAACTCGGTAGACGCATCACTGACTGCGTTCACCTCCTGTGTCCCCTGTGCGCTCCCCTCCATATAGTAGAGACCGGACTTCTTGCTTCCTCTGGCAATCACCAACGAACCTCTGGAAAGCTTCCACTGACTATTCCCGAAGAGACTGAAGAATCCCTCGTCATCCAACCTTCCAACCGACACCAGGTTGAAACGGATATCAGGGACATGACGAACATCCTTGAGAACAAGAACCGCACCCGTCTTCGTTCTCAAATGCACATCTCCAACGGCAACCGCCTTCGACACATCTCCGTTGCCCATCTTCAACACGCCACAGTCGCCTGTCGTGTAAGTGGCAAACAGTGCCCTATTGTGAGATACATGCGCTGAAGCCCCTGAGTCCACCAGCCAAGAATTGTCATCGCAGGCGAGGTTAGTAATGACCTCATCACCTACGACGATCACATCGCCTCCATGCGTCGAGGCCGCCGCTGTAGTGTTCTCTTCTTGCTTCCCCTTGTCGCCCTTCTTCTCCTTCTTCCAAACGAAACAATTCCGCTTGATATGGCCCTTCTTACCGCAATGGTAACACTCTGAGTCCTCGTACCGACCTTTGGACTTCCCCCTGCTCTTGTCTCTGCCACCACCTGGACCCCTGCTTTTGCCCCTTCCGCGGCTCTCTGAAACCAATGCCTCTGAGTGGTGGGATGTGGATGAAGTGCCCTGAGAACGTCTCCGCATCTCTTCATTCAACACCCCGCTCTTGGCAAACTCCAGACTGACCACGCCCTCTGGAGCAGAAGCGATCATAGATACTCGTACGGTCTCCCACGAGTCTGGCAAGGTACACAGCAGCCACAGTCCCTGAACTTCGTCGTCGAACTTGACTCCCATAGAAGATAGCTGGTCAACCACGCCCTGGAACTCACTCAAGTGATCCGAAATAGACGCCCCATCCTTGTACCGCAGACCCATCATCGTTCGGATCAGGAACAACTTGTTTACCCCGGTCTTCTTCGCATACAAGGATTCCAGCTTATCCCACAACGTCTTCGCGTGCTCAATATTGGCAACGTGATTGTACACGTTCTCATCAACAAACTGCCGTATGTACCCACACACCTGTATGTGCTCGAACTTCCAGTCCTCCTCGGATTTATCACTGGGCCTCTCGGATGCAAACACAGGTAGATGCAGCTTCTTGACAAATAGCAAATCCTTCATCTTGCTCCGCCAATAATGATAGTTTGTGCCATTAAGGTTCACCATGCGCACCGGCTTCGCGTCCATCTCTCCTCTCTGGTTCCTCTGTCAACTCCTGACACCCTTCGAACCCAAAGCTCTGATACCACTCTGTTGGGAAAGAAACGCGGAAAACCTTTCCCCAAACCGGAGAGTACCTGCGAGAGGACCGAGCAAACAACGCACGAACCAAAAATGAACACACAAAGCAAACCACGCAGACACAGAGAATTTTTGACGTGGAAACCCTTGCGGGAAAAAACCACGGGACGATCGGAGTCCAACCCTGAGAAGCCTCCACTAATGGAATAGAAGAATTACACCCTCTACAAACTCCTCCGATCCAAATCGGATCCCCACAACACTCAGAGAAAAGAACAACGATTACAAGGCTACGAAGAACGAGAACGACGAGTAGAGATTACCCGAACACGATCTCCTCCGAATATCAACCTTCAATCCTCCGCCTTCTTCTCCGAAGTTGCAATGGCACTCTTGCCTCCTTCTCTCTCGAACTTTTTGTGTTGTCCAATACTTGCAATCATAAATTAGGGTTGAGAAAACTCAATATAACTCCCCAATCCCGCAACCAACCTGGACCGTTGGATTAGATCCAATGATGAAAACTCATCCATAATCCCGCTTCAGCCCCCGACAACACAGAGTTCGGCCAGAACTCTGTGCGGGGCAGCCAGCACCTACTGGCCAAACGCTGGAACAACCAGACCGAGTTCGGCCAGAACTCGGCCTGGGACCGAGTTCGGGCCGAACTCGGATCCTCTGCTCCCAGAAGCTCCAGCAGCAGCAGCAGCAGCAGCAACGTCGCCTACTTCCCGAGCTTCTCCGACTTCGGACGGCGCTCGTCGCACTCCGGGGTCTTCTCCACATAGGTTGGGAACCCCACCCACTCCAACACTTTCTTCTGCATAATATCTATATTATATCTGAGGGAGTTTTATCATCATTGAGCAGAGGTTCATAGTTTTGTAAAGAGAAGGCTAAACCTAAACATAGAGCTGGACTCCAGAAGTCCAAGAAATTTTGGAAAAAAAAAGGAAAAGAAAATGTTGTATAAATTGTATGACTTTCAAGAGGCTGAGAAGTGACTTAAGACGGTGCATATAATACAGACCATAAAAACTGGTTCGTGTTCAATTCCGTACTCACACAAATTCAATAGTGCAAAATACCAACAATTATTTCATGTACAAGACGAACATAGAACTTTTTGTACATAACAGTAACAAACCATCACTTTTCTTTCCTGAAAGAAATGTAATTCAATGAACTTTACATTGTAGCGGAATTTAATATTAGAGTAGCAAGCAATGCAACTTGATACCTCAAAATTTGCTGGGCTATCATCTAGAATTGTTTTTCATCTTCAATATCCACCTCCAAAATTTCATGTAAGTACTATCAATTTCACAGTTAATAACTTAGTGACCCATAAAAAAATTAACAGGGATCCAAATCCTATTCTTTAGACAATTACTGATACGTGCAAGAACTGTTTCCCCTTTGTGCCAAAACCTGCCTTTAAGACAGATCTTCACAAAGGGACCATCAAGCTCTGCAAGATCAACTTTTTTCCTGAAGTTAACCTATGTCATTTCAACTAGGATGCAAGGAAAATAACCTACCCACCGCCAAAGAAAAACTAATCTGAGGTTCATATTTAAGGTCACCTGTCATCCCGCACAACACAATCCAGATATGGCACCAATCTTTGGAATCTCCATGCTTCCTAGTCCAACAAGATCTCAGCAATGTGTGACTACACCCACCCAACCTATATCATAGTCTTTTTAAACAGACATTCACCTACAGTTTGGCCATAACAGAGCTAATTGCGGGTGGGCAGCAGAAGTGGGTTAGACAGGAGATTTATGGATGAATCTCTTTCTGGATTCTTCAAGTGACCTGTCAAGTGCAAAGCATTTAAGCAAAATCCACTTCGATCCACTCCTGCACAAATGGTTTAGGAAGTGTACACATCATGCACGCTAGTAAATATAGTTGCAACCAAAAAATGTGCAGCAAGCTATAATAGCTCTTCCGGCCAAAAGCATGGTGTAGTAGTTAAGGCTGACCACTTGATCATAAGGTTGATCAGTAGAGTGTTCCTGGAAAGGAATAAAAATTCATCAAGGAATGGCCGTGAATGGTAGTGAGCAATTTGAGTAATGTACCTCTTAGGTGTCCACACAGTTCTAATAAGGAAACCCCTCCCAAATCCTGTTTGTTTCCAAGTAACCATCACCCCTCCCTTAGTGGACAAAGATGAGTTGTTTCACAATACAAATTGGCAGCCACTAAAGATAAAAGTAAATCTACATAAACGACAAGTTAAATGAAATAATCCAAAAAAAATGCCAAAAAGTAAGCAAATTTTGCAACCAAATAGATTCTACCACAATATTCATAACAAAAATGTAAGGGATGACCTTTTAGTAAAAATGGCTTATTGACATTGCTTCCAACTGCAGATATCACTAGAATGCTGGTGAAAGCTTCTTTCAAGGAACAAGAGAACAATCTTCTTGACCCTTGAATTACCCATAACCAAATTGATTGGTTAATTCCTAGCCTGGAGTCATACTTGGTTACTATATAAACTTTCTACCATGAAACCATTTAATTGTTTTCTTGGAAGTTGTCTCCAATGGTATTATTAGTTTTTTTTATGTGCGTAAATTTTGGGAAAAATACCAAATTACAGTTTCCACCACTTCTGCAATAGATCAAATTCCAAAATCATGTTTGTAGATCATGAGACTAACATCAATGTAGTGGCAAGTCCTTTATTCTGAATTTGTGGGATCATCTATATCAATCCTTTTTCTACAGTCACCTTTATTTAGGTCTCTCTCATAGGCTTACAATTATAGAATTGTATTGTGGAACACATTCAGAAATTATAGAATTTTCATGAAAGCCTTCATTTAAATCCTATCAGTCAACATAAGTCTTAAGAGCTGGATGGACAAATCTACAGCATCGGTGCTCCACCGTTCATCCTCTTCGGCTTGAAGAATGCCTAAGATTTTAATAGAAAAAAATTTGAGGGGTTATATACCGTTCATCCTCTTCGGCTTGAAGAAAGGGGAGCTGAGGAACACGACGAGGAGTAGACGAAGGAGAAGCCGACCTCATCGGTGCTCCACCGAGCGACGCTCTGGTATCACCTGCCGGAGCTCGAAGCCGATGCGCCATCGCCTCCTCCGTGCGTTATCGACAACCACTACCGATGACGAACCACTGATCAGTGTAGATCTTGTCGGCGCCAATCCAAGTCATGCTCGCCGTCCCGCTCGTCGACGTGCCTCCAGCCTCGTCGACCAGTACCGGGAAGTCGATCCCACCTCTCTGGAAGCTTCAACTTGAAGCCCCCGGTGGATCTAGGGTTTGGGTTTAGGGATAACATCGGATGGATTTGGGGATTAGGATTATATAAGAGAGAAAGGAGGAGGAAGAGGAAGAAGAGGAGGAAGAGGATGAAAAAGGGCTTTCCTTCTCTATCTGTTGTGAATGAGAGAGGGAAGAGAGGAAGGGAGAGTATATATATATAGAGAGAGAGAGGGGGGAAGGAAGAGCACAGAGTTATCGACTAGGGAGAGTTTACGAGAGATCGGAAAAAAATTGTTGTGCTCTCCAATAAAAGAAAGAATCATAACCGTCAATTGATATAAAAATTTGAAATAATTACAATAATGACAGCGAAAAAAATAGCAACAATTTTTTTGTACATGCATTACTTAACGGTTATCAACAAACCGTCAATATAAAAAAAATGTTCTTTCTTGACGGATCCTTCAAAACCGTCAACATACATGCTATAAAATTGCTACAGTAACAAAAAAGGGGCATCTCTTGACGTAAGCCTAAATCCGTCAAGATAACCACTATTGTTGACTGTTTTCGACGACCGTCAACTTATAAACCGTCAAGAATCGTCTTTTTTCTTGTAGTGTATCAATTGTAAACCCATAGTAGATGGTATTAGGGTCTGTCAGTTGCAAGGGCAGGGGTATACAATACCCATATGTATATACATGTGCATATTGAGGTAGGGTATGTTATATGGGGAAAAGAACACACACTACATAGGGATTATAGTTAACTGGAACTAGTGGCCTAGTAAGTGGAGGAAACAAGTATCCTAGGAAACTGATAATCTAGTAACTAGTCTATTCTATTCTATTTCATATTTTGACATTGTGATTGTACAAACAATAGGTTACATGGGCTCAGAGTTGGCACCGGACCCTTGTCATCAGAACAGGACCCCAGACGAGTACAGTTTATTGTCTGTTTTCAATATTAATTTTCACTAAATTTTATTGATTGGTCATTGGTTATGTGATTTTTATTCTATTATAAATTGTGGAGTCGGGATATAAGAAGTACCAAGGATGTGTGATCCGACCATAGACATTGTTTATTTTTATGCAAGTAGACCTCGTAGTCATTGTTTAATTTCTGCAAGAAGACCTCGTAGACATTGTTTAATTTCTGCAAGTAGACCTCGTAGACATTGTTTATTTATTGCAAGTAGACCTCGTAGACCTTGCGGTGTAGTGTCCCAGACTGATCACATATCAAAGGTACTTCTAACAGTTGGAAAGGTATTTTGTTATTTATTGTTATTGATTTTTCGTCTTTTCTCACATCTTTTCTATTTATTTTCAAAACATATAATTGATGTCTAACCTCTATTTTATAGTCATTTTTATATATTGAAACTGCATTCAGTGAATTGTACTCGTTCCATCCTGATTGGGTAACCAAACAAATTTTTAGGTGATTGCGAGGAGGTCAAGTGCCCTGACCAGTATGGCCCATACATGGGGGATATAGTAGAGACAAATTTTGCTTATCAGGAGGAGTACGCAGTGCCTAATCCCGCTGCATTTGCTTAGTTTCCTTTTAGTTAGAGCTGAGACTTTGTACAGGATATTGAGTTGATTCTGAGACTTGTAGTTGAGATTTCATTTGACTTTATTCATTATACATTTTATTAGAGATGGTTTATTTATTTCACCTTCTAGATGTTGAGTTGTGATTTTGAGTTGTGGATTGTCCCATGTGAGAATTATATTACTGCGTGGATGTTCATCATATTGTTACAGCGTTCTACCGCCGACTCTGCGGCGTAGGCTGGACATGTACACGGTTCATATCCAAATATTGGGTGCGGGTCGTGACACATTTTTATGGTGGCCCATGCAGGTCCATTTTTGTAAGGACAGCAAAATCGTGGTAGTACTTAAGATAGTCGTACTACTGCGGTCCTGTGACTAGGACTAGGAATAGGGACCTAAGGACTGTCTCCGTGAGTTGAAATTGCGTCATTGACTTCTATACTCGACTTCATATACCCTTATGCATCTCGTTTGAATCATTCTAATCGTCTAATGATTTTCCTTTGTTTTCAGCCAATGGATTCGCAAGACAGGAATAACGCTGCACTGAACACTCCACCGACGACTGGCGGATTTTTCACCTATGAGACCCCTCCGACTCAGGGAGGCCAGCTTACTCACCAGGGCGGACCGGCTCAGCCACAGTACTCGAGGTTCCGCAGGGATGACATTCCACCTCCACCAAAGTTCCCTCCGCAGACTCCAGCACCAGCACCCATTCCTCCACCGGCACCAGCGGACTATCCACCACCTACGATGCATCCAGCACCAGCCATGTACCCAGTGCCTATGATGCAGCAGGCACCCTTTATATACCCAGCACCTATCATGCATCCAGCGCCAATGATGTACCCGGCACCTGCTATGCACCCGCCACCGACATTGGACAATATTACCCTCCTGGAGATTTTCCAGCAACGGGCCAACACCTTCTGTGATACTTTGCGAGAGGCTCTTTAGCAGAGGGAGGCTCCCCAACAGCGCCCTGGGACGTCCAAGAAATTCATGGACCTTAGGTCCAGAGAGTTCCATGGGACAGAGGGAATTATTTACACTGATGAATGGTTGGAGAACGTAGAACGGTACCTGAAGATGGCTCACGTTACAGAAGATCTAAAGGTGGAGTCAGCTAGTAGACAACTTTTCGATATCGCACGGACATGGTTCCAAGGCGAGCCCCGATTTTCTGCTCTAGACGTAACTTGGGAGGAATTCAAGCGTCTGTTCAAGAAAAAGTTCTACCCATACGTAGCACAAGAGGCGTTAGTGAGCCAGTTCGAGCACCTACAGCAAGGCAACCACACAGTCGACGAGTACACATCAGAGTTTTCTCGCCTCAGTCGCTTTACGGAGAACTTGGTCAGCACCCCTGAAGACAAGGCACAACGGTTCAGGAATGGACTATCTCACGAGATTCGCTTAGCCATCGCTACCAGCCGAGCTACTACCTATGAGGAGATTCTGGAGGTCGCCCAAGTAGTGGAGGAAGAGCTGAATTACAGACCAAAGAGGAGTCGAGATACTTTCGGAGGAAGCAACAATCAAACAGCCCCGACGAAGCGTCCCCAATTCCAGCCTAAGGTCTTTCAGCACCAACATCAGCAGCAGTTCCAGCCTGCTGGTAAAACCCCAGCATATCAGCAGAACCGGGTTCCAGCCCGAGCCTAGACTCAGCAGCCACAGAGACAGCTACAGCAGGTCCCGTACTACACTCACTGCGGGAGGAGCGGACACATTTAGGACGACTGCAGGAAGAGACTCGGAGCATGCTTGTATTGTGGATCTCCATCGCATCCGCTAAAGGACTGCTTACTGGTCCCTAATCGGACAGGACATGAGACGGTACGGGCACCGAGAGGACTAGCAGTACCTCAGCCACGAGGTCCCCCACTACCCACTCAGCAGCAGCAGTTCGCTCAGCACCAGCAGAGAGGCGCACCCCAGCAGGGTCGAGCATTTGCCATGGCCGTCGAGGAGCTGGAGCTTACCCCAGATGTGATAGCAAGTTCTATATTACTAGATTCCTTTTCAGCTATAGCTCTGTTTAATTTGGGTGCATCCCACAGTTTTATTTTTGTAGCTTTATCGGAACCATTGGGTGGTGTTTGCAAAATTATGACGGGAGGATGTGCTATCCTAGTCAAGGATATTTGCATGAGGCGTCGCATCACCCTAGGAGGTAGAGAGTTGTGCGCCAACTTACTCATAATGCCACTACCGAGTTTCGACATCGTCCTCGGTATGGATTGGTTGAGTAAGAATTTTTCCAGTATAGACTGCCACAGAGGATGTGTTGTATTCAGTCCTCCGGGGGTACCGGCATTCGAGTTCGCTAGAGGAGCAGTGGAGCAGAGCACGGAGCTATTTGCGGAGCTATGATTGAAGGGAAGGAGATCCCACATCCCATCATCGTGGAGTTCATGGACGTTTTTTCTGAGGACTTACCGGGATTGTCGCCAGACAGAGACATCGAGTTTGCTATTGATTTAGTGCCAGGTACAGAACCGACGGCTCAACCAGTGTACAGGATCAATAATAAGGAGGCTGAAGAATTGAAGAAGTAGATCGATGAATTGCTAGAGAAGGGGTTCATCAGATAGAGTTCGTCACCATGGGGATCCCCTGTCCTTTTTGTGCCGAAGAAGGATGGTACAGTGCGTATGTGCATCGACTACCGAATCTTGAATAATCATACTATCAAGAACAAGTACCCATTGTCGAGGATTGACGATCTCTTCGATCAATTAAGCAGTGCACGGGTATTCTCGAAGATAGATTTGAGGTCGGGCTACCATCAGCTGAAGGTGAGGAAAGAAGATATACCGAAGACTACCTTCCGGACCAAGTACGGGCAATACGAGTTTATGGTGATACCGTTTGGATTGACTAACGCCCCGACAGTCTTCATGAACTTGATGAACAAAGTATTCCATCCATACATTGACAAGTTCGTAGTGGTATTTATAGATGACATACTCATTTACTCAAAAACACCGGAAGAACACGAGGTACATTTGAGGATCGTGCTCGAGACCCTCAGAAAGGAGAAGCTCTATGGAAAACTCTCGAAATATGACTTTTTCTTGGACAAGGTGGAGTTCCTCGGGCATGTGGTGACAGGCGACGGTATATCTGTCGATCCAAAGAAGGTTATGGCTGTGGAAGCTTGGACTACTCCGACTACAGTGGCAGAGATACGAAGCTTCTTGGGATTAGCAGGGTATTAACGAAAATTCGTGCAAGACTTTGCTCGAATTGCAGAGCCGCTTACTAGGCTCACTCGAAAGGACCTAGAATTCGTATGGACAGAGGACTGTCGGGTTGCGTTTGATGAGTTGAAGAAAAGGCTGATGACAGCTCCTATCTTAGCTTTTCCTTCGGGATCGAGAGGTTTTACCATTTATAGTGATGCCTCGGGCAAAGGACTGGGCTGTGTCCTAGAGCAGAATAAGAGTGTGATAGCCTATGCGTCTCGACAGTTGAGACCGCATGAGAAGAACTACCCCACGCACGACCTAGAGCTGGCAGCCGTGATCTTCGCCTTGAAACTATGGAGACATTATTTGTACGGAGAGCGAGTGGAAATCTTTACTGACCACAAAAGCTTGAAGTACGTCTTCACACAAAAGGAGTTGAACATGAGGCAGCACAGATGGCTTGAGTTGATGAGTGACTATGATATTTCTCTGCAGTATCATCCGAGAAAAGCCAACGTTGTTGCAGATGCTTTGAGCATGTATCCCGTAGCAATGTGCTTGACTCGAGATCGTCACTTATTAGCGGACTTGGAGAGTTTGGGTATCGAGATCGTCATTTCAGGAGCCGAGATGCAGATTGTGGGCATACAGATTCAGTCAGGATTGATGGACAGGATTCGGGAGGCGCAGCACCAAGATGAGCAGCTGAAGGGCATCATAGCCCAAGCACGGGCCGGCTTGCTAGACGACTTTATTATTGCAGAGGCTGGTTCATTGCGGCACGGGACGAGACTTTATGTACCTAGTGGAGCGTTGAGAGAGGAAGTTATGCATGAGGCACACCGTTCCCAGTATTCTCTACATCCAGGGGCCAACAAGATGTACAAGGATCTGCGAAACCACGTGTGGTGGTATGGTATGAAACGAGAAGTAGACCATTTCGTTACCAGATGCCTCGTGTGTCAGCAGGTCAAAGCCGAGAGGCAGAGACCCGGAGGATTGTTGCAGCCGCTACCGATACCCGAGTAGAAGTAGGAACACATCACTATGAATTTTGTTTCCGGTCTTCCACGGTCATCAGGCGGAAAGGATGCGATTTGGGTCATCGTCGATAGGTTGACCAAGTTAGCCCACTTTATACTATTTAAAGTGGGGTTATCTACGGAAAAGTTGGCAGAGCTTTATATGAAGCAGATAGTCAGACTGCACAGGGTCCCGGTGAGTATCGTGTCAGACCGTGACAGTAGGTTCACGTCTCACTTTTGGAAGAGCCTACAGGCTAGCTTGGGCACAGCGCTCAAGTTCAGCACTGCTTATCATCCGCAGACGGATGGACAGTCGGAGCGGACCATTCAGACGCTCGAGGATATGCTGCGGACGTGCGTGCTAGACTTTGGTGGCTCATGGGAGGACCACCTTCATGTCGTGGAGTTCTCCTATAATAACAGCTACCAAGCTAGCATCGAGATGTCCCCATTCGAAGCGTTGTATGGGCGGAGATGCAGTACCCCGCTATCTTGGGACGATGTGGGAGAGCGTGCACTGTTAGGACCGGAGATGGTAGTAGATGCTGCAGAGAAAGTCAAGTTGATTAGAGAGCGGCTTCGCGTGGCTTAGGACCGGCAGAAGCACTGGACAGACAGTCACCGTAGGCCGTTAGAGTTTGAGGTATAGAAACTTTTTATGATTAACTACGTGTATAGTATGAGATTGTGATAACGTTTTGTGCATCTAGGTTGGCAATTTGGTGTTTCTGAAAATATCTCTGACACGTGGAACTATTCGTTTCGGTAAAGGCACTAAACTCAGCCCACGTTTCATTGGGCCGTTTGGCATTCTCGAGAAGATCGGAGCAGTAGCGTACCGATTGGCTTTACCGCCTACACTGGAGGGAGTGCACAACGTATTCCATGTGTCTCAACTAAGACAATACGTTTTGGACCCCAGCCATGTTTTGGACCATTCAGAGATCGAGGAGGGACCAAGTCTCAGTTACCAGGAGCAGCCCGTAGAGATTTTGGACCGCAGAGAGAAAGTTCTGAGGAATCAAATGATTTCCTTGGTTCGAGTCACGTGGAGACACCCCGGGCAAGTCCACATGAGAGAGAAGACGAGATGCGCGAGCGTTAACCCTACCTTTTTGAGCCCTGAGGTACGATTCTACCTTGTACTTTAGTTAAATTTTGAGGACAAAATTAATCTAAGGGGGGATAGACTTGTGAGCCCCATCTATTTTATTTTATTTTATTTATCATTTACAGATTTTTCTAGACTCATGTTTCACTATAAACATATATTATATATATATATTATAATATATATATATATATATATATAATATTATATATATATATGCATTTAATAAAGGGGATTCATTACAAAAGACTAGGGATTAAGGGACCTAAAGGTTATTTTTCAAATTTAAATCTTCCTCAGGATATGACCCATATTCCTGATTCAAGTCGAACACTGAGATAATGTTCTCCAATATCAATAGATAAGCACAGGATCAAATTCAAACAATTTGAATCTCTCTAAGTTCCTTCGATCACATCCATGCCCCTATATATATATAATATATATATATATTGATCTTCTTCTAATTTTCCCCTTGCAAACCCTAACAAATCCTCCATTGTTCCTGTCACAAAGGTTCGAGCAGAGTCTAAGAGTTAGGAATTGGTGCTGAGAACAGGTAACCCTTTCCACCTTCTCGACCATATGATGTTGATATTGTCTTTACACCTCGGGTAGATGGCTAGGTATTCAATGTATGTTCCTACTGGAATAGGTACAATAAAGAGTTTAAGCCTACAGTCAATCTGATGGACTGTAACCCCAACTCAACCATGAGGGATACACCATTGTAGCTTCACAGTAGAGAAAGTCCTATACCACTATGTGCCCTGATAGGAGAGAGCCATGGGATGGTTTACGGGTTCCCTGAGCATTGTTTGGGAATAACTGTTATCTGTAGAGAGTAGGCTGATGATACTATGGGAATTAGTATATAGCCTCTTGTAAATAATGAAACTTGCACCCATGTGTTTCCCATGGTACCCGAACACCTAGCAGGCTGTGAGAAGGAGTAGAGTCCTGTAGGTTAGAGTGGCACAGGCCCTAGTATCTGGGTGAACAGTTCAATAGTAGTATGAACAACATTACCTATTGGGTAATGACTAAGCCCTGTTCATACCCTAGTTGTAGATGACCTGTACCTGCCTAAGAGTGGCCTATGTGCCTTACCTAAGCTATTGAACTCTATTACATCAGGAGTCCTGATGGAAGGATTTCAAATCCTGATCTCAGCAAATCCTTACTGGCACAGACAGGGTATTGCCCTATTCAAATGTCCCCTGTGCCCTAGTGTAAACCTGTGAGACTCCCTAGATGTTAGACTTCCATTGCACACCTGATACTAAAAGGCACTATCCTTGACAGCATGCAAGCACCTGTATAGGAGTACCCATCAGGCAACTTTACTGATAAAAGGCATGGCCTAGGAGCTTTACACCTGTGAAGAAACGAGAAGTACTCTAATGACAGGACCCAGGGTATCCTGAGCCATGGATTCCCTGGTACCTAGCATATTATAATAGGAAGAGGTGTGATTAGAATTCAGGATGGAGACTGGTGGGCTAGGTAACACTCCCAAGCCAGAAAACCTATAAGGATTAGGTACATGCAGTCCTTAATACCTGGGTACTTGATAGTTGGGTAATGTTTCGAACCAACTGTAAACAATTCCACCCCATACTCCACACCAGGATCGAATGCACAACATGGTCTACAAGACCAGGTACCAACCTATCTATACAGGGAAATACCACATTAGTTGACTGGTACCTTAAATCAAGGGTAGGTCTTAGTAGCTAACTGATTTCTAAGTACCATCCAGATCTTGGTATCCCCTACACGCAAATGTATCAGACCCCTATAGTATCAGAGCTTCCAATTTAGTATATCCAAGTGTCCAGGTTATGTCTACATGGGGGCAGGCTTGACAGGGCAGTACTCCCAGGCCCAGGAAACCTATAGAGGCTAGGTACCTACAAGTTCTTAATACCTGGGTAATAGGGTGTATGCATTGGAGTGCCTAAGTTGTTCCTGACATATGCCTAAGCTTGGGTACATGACTCTACTCTGTAGAGTGCCCTGCATATCACAGTAGTGCTAGGAGTATTCAGTGTATGTTAGCAAGACCTACTTAAATTAATTGAGGAGTTGGGGTTCCACATTACTGATGTTAGGTACAAGGGGAATATGGTGTATCCTATAACCTAGGGTATCTAATGGATATCCAGCTTAATGCAACAACATGAGGGCTAATGACTGATGAGTTGATCAACTCCCAACTGATCTGGGCATCAGTTGCAAACTAATATGTAATACCAGAGAACTGATTTGGATATCAGTTCAATAAGAAGTGATTTGGTATATCAGTTCAATAAGAAATGATTCGGGTATATCAGTTCAATGAGAACTGAATTGGGTGCATCAGGTTCAATAAAAAAATTAATATTGTTGTCACGCCCCAGTCCTAAAATACTTAGGACTAGATACGTATCATGCCAGCTGTATACATACGAGTAAATATACGGCTCGTATGTATACATAAGCTGTAAATGTAGAAAGCCAAGACACTAAATCTCATCCATGAAGATAAATAATGATATAAAAGAAATTTTGAGTTTGTCATGTCTACAATAGTTTCGGAGACAAATCCACTACCAACTAAATTAAATATGGAAAAAATATACAGAGAAAGAACTGGTCGAACGAGAGCAAGTGACGAGTCCAAGAGCAATCATCACGAAGGAAGGTGTGGCCTTAGCTAGAGCACCCGCAAAAAACTACGAAACACACACCTGGAGGGAACACCAGGTCCTCAGAGGGACGTAACATGACACATAATATCATACCATAAACTGAATAGTAAGAGCTCAATAGAAAATATACATGAGTAAAGGTTTCTAACCATTCTAGGTGGAATAATCCACTTTAGAAGACAACGTTCTACGTAGGAGTTTAGGTGTTCAACATAGATGGAGAGAGAGAGTAGCAGAAGGTAGCGCTCATAAGAGACACTATCGGCCATGGGCAGAAAGCAGCGCTCATCCGAGTCACTATCGGCCCCGGGGCAGTATGTAGCGCCCATACGAGACACTATCGGCCCAAATCTATATGTGTACTAACATGTAGCCCCTACGCTAATAACTGTCTCCTCCCTTCCCATGATACTATACATACGTCGTCTCCACGACACTGTTTAATCCTTAATAACTGCCAAGTCTTCTACACAAATCTATTAGCAGTTATATCCTAACGTACGGCCTGTACGCACCGATGTACGATCGATACGCAAGTCCGAAGCTATATGCGACTCACAACTCACACACAACCCGTGGCACATCGTGACAGTTTATGAGATGCTCTAAACATATGGTAGTCCCTTAACTCTAAGCCAATTGCATAAAGTATAATAATTTGCATCTATATATAGTTTTGAAAGAACAACATTTTATTTGCTAAAAAAGAAAAAGCATGCATGATATTGAGCAAGAATTTAAACAGTAAAGGTAAGGTATCTTGCCTGGTGTTACGCCTGGTGTGCGATGTTCCATCAAGTCCGAGTAGTCCATTAGCCATGATTGGTGTACAAGGGTCCGAAATTCACGAGAAATAAGGAAGGATGATTAGTCATGATTGGTGACGATAGTCGAAGAGGAAATTGGAATAAAAGATACTTATTCTAGTTGTAGAAAGTATTTCATAATTTATATATATATATTTAAAGACTAAATTTCTGTTAGAAAAAATATTTTCCATAACACTCAAAATAAAAATTTCATTTTAGATAAGAAAAATTCTTAAGTTTGTAAAATATGTTGTTTGGGTAAAACTATATTTCATATATGAAAACCTTTAAGTAATTATTCAAAATATTAAAAATTCTTTTATGTGAAAACTATAAATTTGTCGAATATATATAAAAATAACTAACAATATTTTGATGCAAAAACTAAATTTTAACACAATACCATAAAAATAGGATATATATTCTAGCCCAAATCTTTGTTTGAAATTACTATAGGCAAAACCCTCATATCGTAAATTTTGTAAATCATCGCGACAAAAGTTTATACTAATGATATAATAATAACTGTAATAATAATGATAATAATAATAATATATAATAACTATAATAATGATAATAATAATAATATAATAATGATAACAATATAATAATAGTAATAATAATAAATAATAATAATAAAACTAATAATGTATACAGCAGGCTGTTCTCTTTAAAAAAAAAAAAAAATGTGGAGAGAGAGAGTGAGAAATCGAGAAAGGGGGAAAGAGCGGGGGTGGGTTTTACCGGGGCGGCTCCGGCGGCTCAACGGCGGCGGATGGGCGCACGGCGCCGGTGGTGCTGGGGCGGCGTCGAAGGGGGACGGTGCGGACTGATCCGGCAAAGGCGGGTGGAGCGCGGAACCTACGGGGTCAGACGGAGGAAGCCGAAGGCTCGATGGAGATGGAGGCGGCGCTCGTGCGCTGCCTGGACGCGGGCGGAGCTCGTCGACCGTGGCGAAGGATAAGGCGGACGGGCGACTGCGCCCCGATGCGAGCGCGGCGGTGGTGGCATGGGATTCCGGCATCGGGGCGATAGCCCGTCCAGCTCGTGAAGGAGGGGCCGGTACCGAGATAGCGGGGGAAGGCACCGCGGTGGTCTTGCCGGCGACGGTAAATGTGAGTTTAGGGCTAGGGTTTTGATTTTGATGTTTATTTTGGGGATTTGGTGGCTGACGGGGTTGAGTTGGCCGATGGCGGTGGTCGGGATGATGACGAGGCCACGGTGGTGGTGGTGGCCGAAAATAGGAATCGGCAATGGTGGGATATTTTGTGCTGGAAGTCGGAGCTTGGTTGTCGGTGGTGGTTAGGTAGTTGCTGTGGGCTGTCGGGAGGGGCGGTTGCGGCAGTGGCCGGGTGGGATGATGGTGAGGTACAGTCGATGGAGGCTCCAGGAGGAGGGGCATGGTAGGGTGGTCCGATGAGGTACGGAGGCGTGGTATTGGCAGTGGTGTTGATGGTTGCGCATGTGGGCACCGAGGATAGTTGGTGTTGGGATAGGATGAATCCGTGTCGGGAGTGTTCGACACGGTAGGAGTGAGTTAACAGGAGAGTTCACGTCCGGGTTTGTCGGACGATACAATTTGTAACTGTAATGAAAATGCTACAGTGGATGGGGAGGGCACGGCACGGACATGATGCACGATTTTGGTGGAAATTGGACTGTAAAAATATGAAGAAAGGAGCACGAGGGGTCTCTCATTTTGTAGGAGGTGGAAGCCCTATTGGATATTGATTGGGATTGGTTTAAATTCCAATGGATAAATCACCCTCTTATTTAAATTAATTTGAAAATTTCAAATCCAATCCAAATCGCTTTAAATATAATTACATCCATCTTCTAGTTTAAATCCATATAGATAATTCAAATTTCAAATATAGATATTAATTAAACTTTTTAAATAAATCAATAAAATCAAATCAAGGTTTTTTAAATTACCATAATAGATTCAGAAATATATTTTCTAAAAATACCAATAATAATAATTTCAAAAATCATGATAATTACTTAAATAATAAATCATAAATTAGCTTTTATAATTAACAAAATATGTTAATAACAAATTTCGAATTTCACAAAATATCTGAATACAATTTTATAAACAACCAAAATAATTAAAAATTAGTTTTCAAAAAAACCAAGTGCTCAATGAAGTAACGTTCATGTCACTCGCACACGATGTATATATTTTATATAAACCAAATTTCTAAACCGCTATTTATTTTTAAACGACGAAATAAATAAGTCTTTCAAAATAAAAATATTTATCACATTTGCTTGAACATGTACTTTATATATAAATAAATTTTATAATGAAAACGTTTTTCTAAAATATGTACCTCGACACATATTCGCACTCGTCGAGCAATTACGAAACGCAATTCTCGCACGCTACAACAAATGCATTTCGTATGCGATGTGCAGATACGAAGTACAAAATAAATACCAAAATTTTTATTTATAAAAAAATGTAGTAGAAATTTAGGGGGTTTACAATTGTGGTCAATAAAGAACTGGCATGGATGGAAAGGGTGTCCAGTCTAGGAAGTCTAGTACCCTGATATCAAGTGTAAACCCATAGTAGATAAGTTTTAGGGTCTGTAAGTTGCAAGGGCAGGGGTATACAATACCATATGTATATACATGTGCATATTGAGGTAGGGTATGTTATATGGGGAAAAGAACACACACTACATAGGGAGTATAGTTAACTTGAACTAGTGGCCTAGTAAGTGGAGGAAACAAGTATCCTAGGAAACTGATAATCTAGTAACTAGTCTATTCTATTCTATTTCACGTTTTGACATTGTGATTGTACAAACAATAGGTTACTTGGGCTCAGAGTTGGCACCGGACCCTTGTCATCAGCACAGGACCCTAGACGAGTACAATTTATTGTCTGTTTCAATATTGATTTTCTATATTTTATTGATTGGTCATTGGTTATGTTTTTTGTTCTATTATAAATTATGGAGTCGGGATATAAGAAGTACCAAGGATGTGTGATCCGACTATAGACATTGTTTATTTTCATGCAAGTATACCTCGTAGTTATTGTTTTATTTCTGCAAGTAGACCTTGTAGACATTGTTTAATTTTTGCAAGTAGACCTCGTAGACATTGTTTAATTTGTAAGTAGACCTCGTAGACATTATTTATTTATTGCAAATAGACTCGTAGACCTTGCGGTGTAGTGTCCCAGACTGATCACATATCAAAGGTACTTCTAACAGTTGGGAAGATTTTGTTATTTATTGTTATTGATTTTTCGTCTTTTCTCACATCTTTTCTATTTATTTTCAAAACATATAATTAACGTCTAACCTCTATTTTATAGTCATTTTTATATATTGGAACTATATTCAGTGAATTGTACTCGTTCCATCCTGACTGGGTAACCAAACAAATTTTTTGGTGATTAGGAGGTCGAGTGCCCTGACCAGTATGGCCCATACATGGGGTTATAGTAGAGACGGATTTTGCTTATCAGGAGTACAGCACCTGATCCCGTGCATTTGCTTAGTTTCCTTTTAGTTAGAGGTGAGACTTTGTACTGGATATTGAGTTATTTTGAGACTTGTAGTTGATATTTTTTGACTTTATTCATTATATATTTTTATTAGAGATGGTTTATTTATTTCACTTCTAGATGTTGAGTTGTGATTTTGAGTTGTGGATTGTCCCATGTAAGAATTATATTACTGCGTGGATGTTCATCATATTGTTACAGCGTTCTACCGTCGACTCTGCGGCATAAGCTGGGAGTGTACACGGTTCATGCCCAAATATTGGTTGCGGAACGTGACAGTTGTCGAGCCTTCACACGTCGTAGAAGAACCTCATCGACCGATCCCCCTCTTGCAGCCAACTATACTTGGCCCGTTGCGCTATTTCAATTTGCTCTAGCATACGAAGCTTGTTTACCTCATGTCCTAAAGCCACCTCGGTTGCAGCAAGAAGGGGGTTAAGTATATCCCCCTGAAGCTCTGTTTAGACCGCTTGAAGTTCCGCTTCCGCCTCTGTAATTTGCGGATAGGAGAGGCTTTGACCCAAGCTTTTAGATTAGCTTTTACATGTTTCAATTTGGACACCAATCGAAACTGTGGGTTACCTGTCACTGCTGCTTACAATCCGCCGATATCGCTTATGCATAGCCATCAATAGTCAGCCATTTATTGTTAAAGCGGAAGGGCCTATCCTATGTAGGAACGGACTCCATCAGTGTCACATATAGGTGAGTGGTCACTTGTACCTACATGTAGCCCTTCTCCTTTTATCTAGGGAATTTATTAAACTAGGTGCAGCTTCCAAGCGCACGGTCCAGCTGACACGTGACACGCTTCCTCACCACCTTATTGTGCCACGTCCACATGTACCCAGTCTGTTCTAAAGTCTGCAACCTAGCTTGCTTGCAGCATTGTTGGAAGTCTTGTAAGACATCGTCATGTACCGTCCTCCTTTTAATCTTTTCGTGTTGATACATAATGGCGTTAAAATCTTCCATATGATAATCGGGAGCCTATGATGTACCTCCGCCAGATGAGTTACCTGCACAACTTCCTGCCCGAGTCCCCTCTCCTACGACGATCATTATGCCTATAAGCAGCCCCAAACAAGAACATATATCTCCCTTTATTATTAATCAGTAGCACTACTAATTGGTCTGATATGTGAAATACCTGACCGTTCCAGTTCTTGGAGTCCCACCGAACCTATATACGCGCCTATCACATAAATATAAATTGTGAACTTGTTGCTAATGCGTGGGGGTATGTTTGGCTAACATTCTCTCGATTTGATTTTAGTTTCTAATAGTGTGTAAATGGAACACTGTTCTTTCTCCACCACATCACTAATCTCTATTCATCGACTGAGGGAACAAGCCCCCCGAACATTCCATGCAAGCAGTAACATTAATTCATCATCGCCCCCGTGTACATCTTTTGAGTCCATACCTGGGGAGGTTTTGCCTCAGTCCTTCCTTCAGCATGTATGCATCATCATTTTTAGTGTCTTCCTTAACTACACGTTGTGCCTCTTTCCATCTTGGGTTGTCGATGCTCTCCCTGAGTCATCCCCGTCCTCCCATAGTGGTCCTTGTTTGCCATTGATTATAAAAGAACAAAACAATTATATCGGAGGACTGGACTTTTACTTCACAATACAAACCCTCGTACAAAGAAAGCCTAGGGACGAAAACCTAGGTACAGCAGTCTAAGTACAATTGTTAGTTTAGATTCTGGGGGGTGACGATAGAGGTCGGGAAAGCGATGGCCGCTCTGCCTTACTCCTTGGACGATCAGACGTAGCCTTGGCTCTGGTGAAGAAATGCTTTTGACGTGTGGAGACTCCCTTGTGCCCTCTGTTGATAGCTCTCTAGATGTCTCTGTAGTACTCTCTCCTCTCTCTGTCTATCTCTCCGTCCTCTTTGCAAGGGAATGACACCTTGCTATTTATAGGAGTGGGGTGTGATCATTAGGGTTTGCAAATGATACCGTCTTAAAAGTCGGCATCTTAAGAGTTATCAATCTGGGCCGTACATCTTGAATATAATAAATTTGAGCAATTAATGTGATTGCATCAAATCTCTTGTGGGCAATAAATGTTGATTGCCATGAATATTTGTGACTTGTGATAGCCTGCATATGTCCAATTTACTTGATTTGATTTGATCTGGGCCATTATGACGATCGCAACAAATCTAATTTTGTTGGATTTGTTAGTACCCATAGTTCAGGGAAGATAAGACTGCCTGTCTCACTTGTCACGAAGAACACCACGTGTCTCAACTGGACCGTCTTGGCAGAGCCGCATATGGGTGGTCCTCTCAGCCGCATGGAGCATGCAACCGCATGAGGATGGGTAGCCGCACGTGGATGGGTAGCCGCATAGAAATGGCAGCCGCATGGGGATAGGTAGCCGCATGGGGATTGGCAGCCGCATGGGGATACGCAGCCGCATGCAAATGGGCAGCCGCATGGGGATAGGCAGCCGCATGCAAATGGGCGGCCGCATGGGATGTAGATGGGCAGCCGCATGGGTGCAGATGGGCAGCCGCATGGAGTGGCCTCGGAACTTGGTATTTTGCCAGCTTTGTAAGAGATTTTCTCCTCTTTCCTAGGATCACGCCATTATGTCAGAGTCATTATTACATCTTTTTGTCAGAGCTATCATAGCTGTCAGCCGTCAGGGCATTAAATGCAGCCGAATGTAGAGAAGAACTGTTAAGGCCACGTGGCTATTTTTTCTGAGCCGTATGGAACTATCTGAGCCGTATGGACTTCCGAGCCGCATGGGGATCCTAGCCGCATGGGGAACCTGAGCCGCATGGGATCCTTCTGTTGGAGCCGCATAGGTCTTTCTTTAATCTTTTCCATGCTTCTACAAGACCCCTTCAAAGTTTTTAATTTACAAAATTGAAATACTTTGAATAAGAAAAATGGCCATGTAACAACTCTTCGGGCCGCATAGGATGTTCTGACCGCATGGATGTCTCAGCCGCATGGCCCCCTCAGCCGCATGGCCATCTGAGCCGCATGGCCATCTATGCCGTATGGTCGTTACAGCCGCATGGGTTCCCAGCAGCATGGGTTCCTCAGCCGTATGGCCATCTGAGCCGCATGGGCTCCTTGCCACGTCTTCATGCCATGTGTGCAAATCTTTGTATTGATTGCCTTTGATTTGCTGTCAGATTTAAGGCCACTTTTTGGGGAAGGATCCCAAGAGTTTAGCCTTAAATAATCGGATCGCCTTGATAACCGAAGAGTCATTATACTGACATGGATCGATGC
Organism: Iris pallida; assembly: GCA_029216955.1. Taxonomy (NCBI): domain Eukaryota; kingdom Viridiplantae; phylum Streptophyta; class Magnoliopsida; order Asparagales; family Iridaceae; genus Iris; species Iris pallida. The sequence continues at coordinate 44,252 of JANAVB010031148.1, forward strand.
GTCGGTCTATGGGGCTCTGCCTATAAATAGCAGTGTTTGGAAAAAGACTTTTATTACTTTCTGCTCTTGTCCTAGCTCTCTCTTGTCCTCGTCTTCCTTCTCTAATCATCAGTAATGGCGCCCAAGAAGACTGTTGCGGCGAAGGGTAAGAAGGCGGCGTCTTCGTCGACGGCGAAGGGTAAGAGAGCTGCCTCTACTTCAACTGCGGCGACGAATGTGGCAGCTCCTCAGCCGACGTGCCCGTAGTTCACCCCGACGTCCACCCCACCATTGCTGGTAAGGACTTTTGCGTGAGCTTGGAACCTAACTGTTATGGCTACGTCGCATATTTTTATGCATGAGCCTTCATCTTTATGTGTGCCGTATGCACGTCTCGAGCCGCATGGGGTATGTTCTGTCTGAGCCGCATAGAATTGTTGTTGTGGCCGTATAAGCACTTTTAGAGTTGAACCGCATGGAGTCCCTCTGAACAGAATCGTATGAGTTCCTAATGGACTGAGCCGTATAGCATTTCACAAATCAGAACCGCATGCAAACCCATCTAAACAGAGCCATATGTGGACTCGTCTAACCCGAGCCGCACGAACTCTAAATGTTTTCTGGCCGTCTCCTGACTTTGCGTTGATTCTTGCAGCATCCCTGCTGAAGGTTGAGATCGTCGCGAAGGAAGAGATGGTGCCTCCTCCCAAACAAGAGTCATCGTTTGTTAAAGAGGAAGTAATACCAACAACGAGGGACAGAAAGGAGAGCTGGCGCCCATTGCTGTAAAGGAGCCTCAGTCTGATCGTGGTGGTACTAGGAGTCCGGACCTTTCTATCCCGAACGAGATTTTGCTCGAGTACATCCTCATATGCAAAATGGTTGAGGGATTGGTATATGCGTCCCCGTAACTAGGATTCGTAGGCTCTCATAAATGTCCGTCTTTCGTCTTGATATTTCTGTCTGCCTTTAACTGCAGTTTGTGCTTTGCTTCTTTTGGGCATCGATGTAATCTTCTCGTTTTTTGTCTGAATGAAATGATAGAGAACTTTTCTGGCTTGCTTATGAACGTAACCGATTTTGAATGTCTGGAATACATTTGCTCTATTCTTTGCTTGTGGTAGTTGCCCCAATGAGGGACTTTTTGTGGACCTATTATCCTTGGCGTACCCTGGTTCTGGATACGGATAATAAGACGAGGGAAACCAACATACTTACTCAGAGGTAATGAGGACATGTAAATAGAGGTTTCTTTGATGGAGCCTTCCCACTAAGAGGTATGGAGGACATGGCAGGAGGGGGCTCTATGAAGGGAATATAGAACGACTCAGAGGTAATGAGGACATGGAGGTTCTATGTGAGGGGTGGTTTGTTTTTGATGGAAGGGAAACAACTCAGAGGTAGCATCGACGTGGTTGTTTCGGAAAATTTGTGGATCTATTACCCTTTTTGTGCGCTGAAGTGCGGGTATTGGATCGTAAGGAGGGAGCTCTTTTAGGGAGAAAGTTCAGAGGTATAATCATACATGACTTACTACCTAGAAGATGCGATATAGATTCATCTGTAGCGGCCAGATGTAAGTTCAGTGGTACTGCGGGTACATAACTCGACAATCTGGGAGATTTGGAGTCGGCCTGTGAGTTCAGCGGAACAAAGAGTACATGATTCGTTTCTTCGGCAGATTTAGTCGGGGTGTGAGTTCAGCGGTACCAGTGGGTACGTAACTCATCATTCTGAAAGATTTGTAGGGGGATGTGAGTTCAACGGTACGAGAGAGTACATAACTCATCACCTTAGAGATTTGTAGGGGGAGGTGAGTTCAGCGGTACAGCGGGTACGTAACTCATCATCTTGGAGGATGTCGTTTCAGACATAGTATTTCTTTAGGAACTTACCGTTGATGGGCAACATGAGCAAGTCTCCATTTTGTTTGCGAGGTGGTAAGCTCCATTGGAGAATACAGCGTCGATGATGAACGGGCCTTCCCACTTTGGCTGGAACTTGCGACGGTTTTGTGAGTCATTACCATCGGCCTCCGAAATGCCAGAACGAGGTCACCCACCTGGAATGCTCTGATTTTAACCTTCTTGTTGAAGGCTCCGGAGATATGCTTGGTATAGCTCGATTTGTTGTTGAGCTAATAGGCGCTTCTCATCTAGGGCCTCTAACTCTTGTAGTCGGCGATGGTGATTATCATCTGTCGTCAACCGATAGGCGAGAGCGACGCAGAGTGAAGGGATTTGAGTCTCCAATGGGAACTGCCTCACTTCCGTATACCAGAGAAACGGGTGTGTTCCCGGTGGCAGTCCGTACTGTGGTACAGTACGCCCATAAGCATTCGCCGAGCTTTTCATTCAGTCGCGTTTGTTTGATGACACGAATTTCTTGAGAAGCTTGATGATTGTTTTGTTGAATGCTTCAGCCAGACCATTAGCCGCTGGGTTGTATGGCATTGAAGCAATATTCTGGATGCGATGTTTCGTAGAACCGATAGAAGGTGTGGCTTGCGAACTGCGGACCATTGTCGTGGATGATCCTTCGGGGCAGTCCAAAGCGGTAGATAACGTGATGCTTGAGGAAGCTGATCACGTTTGAAGTCTTCACTTCTACTAGCGGAATAGCCTCCCATTTGGAGAAGTAATCTGTGATTACGAGTATGGAGCGATGTCCACGGGACGAAGGCGGAATGATCGGACCAATGATATCCATTCCCCATGCTTCGAATGGCCAGGGTGCCACCGTCGGGTGTAGAAACTCGGATGGCCGGTGGATGAAATCTACGTGGACCTGATAGGCTTTGCATTTTCTTGCATAGTCTATCGCGTGCAACCATTGGGCCAGTAGTAGCCCATTCGGCGAAGGCGATATTGTAGTTTCGGGCCAGGATGATGGGCCCCACAGACGCTATCGTGAGCTTCGCTACGGCTTCTCCGGCTTTGTATTTGATAGACATCGAAGCAGTAATCCATCGTAGGATCGTCGATACAGCATTTTTGTCTCTGTATCATAGAAGAATCTGAGGGAACGTCTTCTAATATAAGTGGCCTCCTTCGGATTCTCTGACAGGATGCCGTAGACCACGAAGTCAATGAACGGTTGTCTCCAGTCTGGTGCTTCGTCGACCGTCAGAGTAGTAACTTTCCATACAATGGACATTATTCCTGGGACAGACCAGCTTACGACCTATGATGTCAACCAGATGAGCATGATTCGGTAATGCTAAGGAAGCGGCAAGACCCGCTAGGACATCGGCTTCAATTTTTTGGAGCCTGGGGACGTGCTTATGAAGAACCCCTCCAGGGACGAGATGATATCGATTGCTATTTGGTGGTAGGGGATCATGTCCTCATGGAGAACTTCGTATGAGCCCGGATCTGGTTGACGATTAACTGCGAATCGCCGTATGCTTCAAGGCGCTCTACCCCCAGCTTTTTTGCAGTCGGAGGCCAATGACCAAGGTGTTATACTCGGCCACGTTGTTTGAACAGGGCTCTATGAGGGAATATGCGCGATTGATCACCAACCCGGTGGAGAAACCAGTACTATTCGACTCCAGTGACGATGTTGCCCTTGGGCCCGGTTCTAGAAGCGCCATCGAAGAATTCGCCATATGGTATCCTGGGAGGCCATATTTGAATTAGCGACCTCGTCTGGAATCTCTTCGTTATTTTGGTTGACTCCGAGCCCGGATGAGCTACTAAAAAGTCTGCCAGAGCTTGACCTTTGACAGCCTTTTGCGGTACAAGATCATGTGGTAGGGGGATAGTAATATCGCCCAAGTAGCGAGGCGAGAGCTGAGTGCGCCAGGTTTAGTCATGAGGACCCTGAGGGGGTTGACTCCTTGATATGACATAGATGGTCTGTCCCGTGACGTAGTGTCGCGTCTTCTGAATGCGAAAAACCAAAGCAAGGCACTCTTTCTCTGCGACAGTATATCGGTGCTCCGGCCCCATCATCATTCGGCTGAGGTAATATATGGCTTGTTCGTGGCATGCCTCGTTGTTTTGTGCTAGCAGAGCACCGAGAGAATGTTCCATCGCTCGTACATAGAAAAGAATGGTCTTCCAGCAATCGGGGCTACCAGGACTGAGGGTTCGTCAGATATTCTTTGATGCTGTCGAAGGTGCGCTGGCATTCTTCATCCCATACGAATGAAATGCCTTTCTTCATGAGGTGGGTGAATGGCTGGCATCGTCCGAAGAGGTTAGAGATAAACTCCTGATATAGGCTAGCCTCCCTTGAAAGCCTCGAGTTCACGAAGATTTTCGGGGGACCCATCTCCATGATTGCCTTCGTTTTCTCGGGGTCTACGTGGATATCCTGGGAAGTAATGATGAAACCCAAGAACTTCCGCTGGATACGCCCAAGAAGGATTTTGTGGGATTTTTTCAAATTGTGTGCTCGCATCAGGTCGAACACTGTCCTCAGATCATGCAGATGATCTTCCTTGGAGCGGCTTTTGACGACGATGTCATCGACATAGAATTCCACTGTCTAGCGCAAGTGGTCTCTAAAGATGATGCTCATAGCTCTTTGATAGGTGGCGCCAGCATTCTTTAAACCAAAGGCATAATGTGTAGCAGTTGGTGCCAATTGGTGTTTGAAATGATGTATGCTTTTCATCGTCAAGGAACATCTTGATCTGGTTGTACCCCGAGAAACCATCCATAATGACATACGCTCGAAGCCGCAGGTGTTATCACATGATGTCTGTGATAGGGAGAGGAACTCATCTTTAGGACACGCCTCATTCAGATCGCGAAAGTCGATGCAGATTCGAATCTTTCCACTCTTCTTGAGGACTGGTACTATGTTGGCGACCCAGTCAGGATGCTGTTCCTCACAGATGAAGCCGCTGGCTATCAGTTTGTTTACCTTGGCTTCAATGGCATTCATGAAGTCGGAACGGAATCGTCGTTGTTGTTGCTTGACCGGTTTTGCGTTCGGATGGATGTTGAGCTTGTGAAGTGCAATCTCGGGGTTCAGTCCTGGCATATCTTCGTAGCTCCAGGCGAACATGTCGATGTATTCTTGACGAGTTGTAGTAGTGATTCTCGTTCTTCGTTTGTCAGATTCTTGTTGAAGAATGGGTTTTGGAGAAGATTCATCACCGAGATCGACTTGTACAACCTCATCCTCGGTGGGAGTCTCTCTTTGTTCGAACCGCTTCTCCCACTACGCATCTAGTTGTTGTGCCCATGGCTCGAGCTCTAGGAGTTCGGGAATGTCTTCGTCTTCTTCGTAGGCATCGGCAAGTGCCATATTGACGGACCAGACTGTCATGAGCATGTCTCCGATGCTGACATTCGAATCGGAAGTGGGTGATCCGGTTGAGTGTGAATGCCAGTCGCATTCTTCGTCTGAGCTTTCAGGTGTCGTCGTAGGCGTGACATAACCGAGCCCACATCTGGTTTTGCTGTAATAATCTCGTGGTTTTCCAGCGGGGGCCAGCGACTGTAAGGGCAACCGCCGTCCGGTGTCATAGTTTAAGCCTGGTGTAGTTTCCAGATCATATCCTTGCTTTTGCATAGGCACTTGGACTGGGAACTATACAGATAAAGAGGCAATCTCCCGGCGTAAGGTTCGGGCTCAACTTTTTCTATCTTGAAGGACTGTGGATCGTTCTTCCGGCCGAAGATGATTGGGTGATCGTCTCCCTCGATTATGCAGTAAGCGTCTTCCATGTAGTAAGTTGGTTCGCGGTGTAGACATTTGTCACTTGTGTGTGCAGGTGAGTGCCTATACCGTGTTCCATAGCATACATTGTACAGAGCTTATTAAGCTCTAAATAATTCAAAGATAGCCCTTTATTGATGAAGTAAGGTATCTTTTCCAGTGGGATTACATCATCTGTGGATGGAACATCGGTGTAAGCAGCCACGTACTTGGCCAGGTCTGATTCTTCTTCAGCCACCCCCTGTGTAAATACAGACTGAGAGGATGATTTGGGCAACTTGATTATCATGGGCTCCATGGGTGGAGCAGAACGTGGAGTTGTTGGCGTACTAGCCACCCCCGGTTTGTTTAGTGCCGAGCGGGGAGTTGTTGGCTGGCTAGCAGTCCCTGGCTTAGTGCTCGATTGCGATTCATCCTGGGAAGACGAATTGTCATCGGCTTGTCAGAGGGATTGAGCTCTCCTGCTTGTTGCTGGCTAACTCTTGGCAGCCTGATTGTCAGTGACTCTGTCGTGGATCTTAGCGCTTGGCTCGACCTTGGCAGTCGGATTATCAACTGTTCTTCTTGTGCAGAGAGGCTAATTGTGTCCTTACGCAGAGTGGTTGTAAGGGGCGCAGTTATGCCAGGCTTGCGGGCTTGGAGGTGGATCGTCAGAGGTTCTTCTGATCCAGTTGCCGCCTCAGTTTGAGCTTGAGTGTCTCCTTCAGCAAGATGCTTCTTCGATTTCTCATATAAGCACGAATCTGAGTAGTAGGATTTGACCCCTTTGAAAGGATCGATGTCGGCAAATTCTGTCCTCACAAGGCCGTGCTTGTCGACGTACTTGAAGCACTGGTGCAGTGTGGAAGGCACGATCATGTAATCGTGTATCCAAGGATGCCCCAGGAGAATGTTGTAGGAAGTATCCGCATCTATGATATAACAGGTTACTTCTGACTGAAGGTCGCCAATTTGGCACTTTAGGTGAATCTTTTCGATCGGGTAGCTCCTGTCCGAATTGAAACCGCTGATGGCGATGCTTGTCGGCGTTAGGCAGTGCATTGGGATGCGCAGATGATGTAGCAGGCTCTTCGGGATGATGCTTATGGAGGACCCGGGATCAATATGCATCCGATCGACCTTGATATCGCCTATGTACCCAGTATAATACAGAGGGCGATCGTGCGGGTTAGTCTTTGATAAGCATATCCTGCGGAGTGAAGACAATGTTTGGCATTGACCCTGTGCAAGCGCTGTTCTGGATATCTGCCGGCAAGTCCTTCCCGGTGAGATTGGATTGTGCCAGATATGCGTCGGCGTTCTGGAGTGCCTCGCTTAGTGCGATACGAACATCCTTGGAGAGCCTCAAGAGCTCGTACAGTGATAATTTGGTCGGTGTGTTGGCTAATTGCGCCAAGATGTCAAAGTTGTACGGCCTTTCCAGCCCCTGAGGGGTCTCTCTCTCTGAGCGGTTTGTCGAAGCGAGTCTCCTTCGGCCTAGGCTTGTCGATCGTCGAAGGCTACGAAGGTCCTGGAGCATCAGCGGCTGTCGGCTGATGGTCTTCAGTTGAGCTACCCGGTGGAGGTTGGGTTTGTGCGCCAGAGTGGGTAACAACAGCAGTACCTTCTTCGATCTCTGTCGAGATTGTGCGACATGATTTAACTTTCCCATTCTTCTTCTTGCTGGTGGCGGGAGGTGCGGACTGAATCACCTTCGATACCAGGTCCGGATGGACCCACATGATCTTCCTCCGTGATGTGGTGAGGGGCACTAGACCCGTAGCTTGGTCTCGGGGAGGTAGAAGGTTAGAGACCTCTATTTTTGCTCTGGGGACGGGTACTACTCCATCTTGAGTCTTTGTCGGAGGGAAGCTGCCAAATTGTACTGACACCATATTGGCTGCCACGGTCACTTCTTCGAAATCAATGGCCAGGTCATTAGAATCGATGAGATGTTGGATGTATCGTTTCAGCTGATAGCAATCATGTGTAGCATGGTGAACATAGCGATGGTAGTGGCAGTACTTGGGACTCTCCATATCTGTAGGACGGGGCTCATGCCTTGGAGGAGGGACCTGAATTCGTCCTCCTTGGATGAGCATGTCTAAGATGGGTTTAACGTGACCGTCCTCGAAGGAATAGGTCATCTGAGGCCACTGCTTTTCCGCCGGCTTTGACTCAGGCTTCTGGGCTGTGTCGGCCACCATAGCCTGCTTGCCCTTGTTGTCCCGATTGTTAGAGGCATTTCCACCATTGTTGTTGTTGGTATTAGGGCGCTTGCCCTTGTCCTCTCCCTCCGAGATGTGCAATCCCAGTTGGCGAGCCTTCTTCAATCTATCCTCGGTGCTAGTTGCACTAATGATAAATGTCTTCCAGTCCTTAAATTGACTTTCGCCCATCCAGAGGCTGATTGTAGGAAGTAGTCTCTTTTGGCAAATTTTGATCAATAAGGAATCTGGGTTGTCGAAAGGCAGCTTCATCGCGGTTTGGCAGAACCGCTCGATATAGTTTCTTGTTAGGTCTTTTTCTTCCTGAATAACGTCCATGAGAGTGGACATTGTCACGTCTTGTCCTACTTCATAGAACCTCTCTAGGAATATGCGTTTGAAGCCAGTGAAAGAGTGGATGCAATTATCCGGCAAGTTGTGGTACCAGTCGAAGGCGACCCCTTCCAAGGCTCCGATGAACAACCGCGTAAGGATGGCGTCGTCATGGGGCAGATGGTCGGTTGTGACGTCGAAGTAGGTGATGTATCTGCTTGCCGATGTCTTCCCATCATATGGATTGATGTGGAATGGTTTATACTTTGGTGGGAAGGAAACATCTCTCCATGCGACAGGATACGGTTGTCGTACCCTGAGGTCCTGGCAAGTTTCTCGGGCTTGAAACATGGCTCGGAGCTCTTGGACCTCTCTTCTTGCTTCCTGGCCTCGTCTGCAGCGGTAGGGGCCGATATTTCAGGAGGATTATCACCCGGGTTTGGTGCAGCTGAGTTCGAGTCCGCATTGACCGCGGGACCCACGCTTGTTTGGCCAGGTATCCTTCCTTGCAGAGTGGGAATGGCCGCCTTGATCTCGTCCACAGACTTGACCAAAGCATGTAGTATGGCCTCCATAGTATCGATGTATTGGCTATCACTGGGACCCTCTTGGTTGCTGTCCGTCATAAACCGTCCTTATGTGATGAGAGGTGGAAGGGACGGTGGAGGACGTGTCTGAGTCGTACCCTCGTACGGAGAAGTCGTCAGGGTATGTGGGAATGTTCTCCTCTGGTTCGGACTCAGAAAGGGTGGTACCCCCACTTCAGAGCTTGCCTCGTCTTGAGAGTTGTGGATGTCCTCGGGGACGTCGAGATTTGCTGCATCTGGATTATCCTCTTGGAACACCGGATTGTCGTGGATATTTGGAGGATAGCTACCCCCAGCTTCAGTATCTCCAAGTGTGGACGACGAATCCCCAAGTGTGAAAGATTTTGTCTTTGAGCGGGTCCCTTGGTAAACTCCTCCTGCAGCGGTAGTAGACAACCGTTTAGAAGAAAGTCTCTTGGTCACGCCGGTTGAAATTTTTGGGCGGGAGGCATTTGTTTTCTTCCCTCTCCCGCTGCCAGGAATCTTTAGGGCAGAATTGCAGGAGGCGACGAGGAGCGTCTCATCTTCTGAGCTCGGGCGTCGCAACCGTTGGAAGACGGACCGTTGGTCTGTTTGTGCTACCGCCTTGTTGCAGCAGCAGTTAACAATAACTTGGGTGCAGTGATGTCCGTGGGAGGATTCCTTGCACACCGAGGCCTTTTCTCTTTCCTTGCGCTTGTGGAGGATAACCTCACGCAAGTCAGATGGGTCGGGAACGACCCTGTTTGCTCCCTGGGTTTTGGGAGACTTTTGGGAACCACTTTGTCCGTTTGTCGCCGGGGGCTGGACTCGAGTGGTTCTGTACAACTTTCCATCAGAGGCCCGTATAACAGTATGTAGAGCGCTCGAATAGTCAGTAGTCGGGACAGCGGACTGAGCTTGCCAAGCTCGTGCTGCCTTGGACTTCTTCACTCTAGTACGTGAGGGCACATAGTAGGAAGAGTCTAAGTGGCACTGCAGAGAGTCAGAGATATTTTCTCGGAAGAATGAGAGATCGGGACCATAGGAGAGGCGATCGAAAACTGAGCCTGAGCCGCATGAAGCAGACAGCATGCGGCTGGAATCGACAGTATTCATGCGGCTGGCATGGATCTTCTTTATGCGGCTGGCATGGATCTTCTTCATGCGGCTGGCATGGATCTTCTTCATGCGGTTGGAAGTCTCAGTCGCATAAGTCTTCCCCATGCGGCTGGAACTCTTGGCCGCATGGCTATTCTGCATCTGGCTGACAGTTTCGGCCGTATGGACATCATGCATGCGGCTGGCAATCTTGGCTGCATGAATGTTCAGCCTGCGGCTAGTGCCTTTGTTCGGCTTCTTCCTGTAGCACATAGAATCACCCTTTGCCCTTGCAAGTCCAGCATCGTATTGCTTTCCTCTGCCGTACTTGGGGACAGCAGAGTCTTCTATGGCTTGAAGTGGGGCCGCATGCGAGTTGCCTTCGCCGTCTTGGGCAGTAGAGAGTACTTCTTTGGTAGCTTGGGGAGGAGCAAATTTTTGGGTCTCCACTCCTTGCGGGCCTTCTTTGTACGGGCTCGCCGCTGGACCGGGCCAGCGCTCCCATCGGAGAGCATTTCTTCAAACGCCTGTTGGTCGAACCGGGCGACCAACATTTGTTGAGTGGAGCCAAGTTTGGCTGTGTCTGATTGCGTCACCAACTCCTCAGCCGTGGAGAAGTTAGTCCCCAGCAGAGTCGCCATCGTGTTTGCCATTGATTATAAAAGAACAGAACAATTATATCGGAGGACTGGACTTTTACTTCACAATACAAACTCGCTCGTACAAAGAAAGCCTAGGGACGAAAACCTAGGTACAACAGTCTAATTACAATTGTTTAGTTTAGATTCTGGGGGGTGATGATAGAGGCTCGGGAAAGCAACGACCGCTCTTCCTTACTCCTTGGACGATCAGACGTAGCCTTGGCTCCGATGAAGAAATGCTCCTGGACGTGTGGGGAGACTCCCTTGTGCCCTCTGTTTATAGCTCTCTAGATGTCTCTGTAGTGCTCTCTCCTCTCTCTGTCTATCTCTCCGTCCTCTTTGCAAGGGAATGGCACCTTGCTATTTATAGGAGTAGGGTGTGATCATTAGGGTTTGCAAATGATTATCCGTCTTGAAAAGTTGGCGGCTTAAGAGTTATCAATCTGGGCCGTACATCTTGAATATAATAAATTTGAGCAATTAATGTGATTGCATCAAATCTCTTGTAGGCAATAAATGTTGATTGCCATGAATATTCGTGACTTGTGATAGCCTGCCACGTGTCCAATTTACTTGATTTGATTTGATCTGGGCCATTATGACGATCGCAACAAATCTAATTTTGTTGGGATTTGTTAGTACCCATAGTTCCAGGGAAGATAAGACTGCCACGTGTCTCACTTGTCACGAAGAGCACAACGTGTCTCAACTGGACCGTCTTGGCAGAGCCGCATATGGGTGGTCCTCTCAGCCGTATGGAGCATGCAACTGCATAAGGATGGGCAGCCGCCGTGGATGGGTAGCCGCATAGGAATGGGCAGCCGCATGGGGATAGGCAGCCGCATGAGAATTGGCAGCCGCATGGGGATAGGCAGCCGCATGCAAATGGGCAGCTGCATGGGGAAAGGCAACCGCATGCAAATGGGCGGCCGCATGGGTATACAGATGGGCAGCCGCATGGAGTGGCTTCGGGACTTGGTGGATTTTGCCAGCTTTGTAAAGAGATTTTCTTCTCTTTCCTAGGATCATGCTATTATGTCAGAGTCATTATTACGTCTTTTTGTCAGAGCTGTCATAGCTGTCAGCCGTCAGGGCATTAAATACAGCCGAATGTAGAGAAGAACTGTTGAAGGCCATGTGGCTGTTTTATCTGAGCCGCATAGAACTATCTGAGCCGCATGGACTTCCGAGCCGCATGGGGATCCTAAGCCGCATGGGCGTCTGAGCCGCATGGGGATCCTGAGCCGCATGGGGATCCTTCTATTGGAGCCGTATAGGTCTTTCTTTATTCTTTTCCATGCTTCTACAGTCCTGTGTGTCTTTTCCTGTTATTGCCCCCTGTTAAAGAAATTGATGAAGTCCCTTTCCGATAGTAGCTATTACTATGCTTTCTGCTACCTCCACCCGTACTTGTTCGTGATGTCAGCCCTCGTTCATGCCACTGTCTTCCATCTGTCCCTGTGCGGTATCTGCTGTTGCTTGGAAGACCACTATCGACCTATTCTCTGCCACCCCTGGATTTTCTATACCCTCATTCATAGGTAGATTTTCCTTGCCAGGCACCCGCATGACTGCCCTATCCAAACCTATATCAATTTCTAGCTTCATATGTTGCCGATCCATATTGGTATCATTCTTTACTCTTCAGTCATAGCCGTAGTATCCTGGTCCCCTTTTGGCTTCATGCTCGTACCATCAGTTTGCTCGTAAGCCGTACAGTCTTTTGGATGGTGTCTGAAGCAGTAGCATACATGGCACGTAGGCGGGACCCATTCATATTCCACACGTTGAGTTAGAACTTCACCTGATGGGATTTCGTACTCTTGCATGTCAGAAAGATCTACGCCTGCGTTGATCTCTTTAAAAATGCGATCATACCCCAACCTTGTTCTATATGTAGTTGCCTCATCCGCCTTTATAGGCTCGCCCACCATGCTAGCCAGCTTCATGAACATTGGTATACTCCAATAATTAATAGGCAGTTCAGGTATGTTGGCCCATTCAGCCATGGTCAAACTGGTTTCGATAATTAACTTAAAACTCTGAGCCCGATATAAAAAGAAACAGAAGATCAAAGATTTCATCTCTACTAATTTTTTATACTTTATTATGTATTTTTTTTATTGAGTCTAGAAAATTGTGCATCAGGATCTCTGGCATTTGGAAGTTTTATCCTGAACACAAAAGAAACCAATCCAATCCTTGACCACAAACCAGATCAATATCCAAAAGCCAAACCAAATCAAATGACCCTGAAACCCTAGCAACCGAACTCGGTCTGAGTTCTGCCCGAACTTGGACCGAACTCGGTCCCCTAGGATCACTTCTGGTCAGCGGTATTCCCTAGTCTTTTGGATCTCAAACATTCAAAAATTATGAACGTTGCCCTAACCAAGTTCTGCCCAAACTCTGTCTCAAAAATTCATATAACTAGAGAAGAATTTGTCATTTCTAATCATTCATTCAATCTCCATCTTCTCTATCTATTCGTAAGCTTCCTATCTACTTTACAAAGCTTGAATCTTCAAATCTCTAAGATAACCCCCATTCTTTTAGTGTCGGTGGTTTTTGATTTGGAGTATTCGAGTTGTACAAAACTTGGTGTATAAAAGCTTTTCTCAGAAACGTGTTTTGAAGTTTGATCGTGGGCTTCGGATAAAAATACGACGGTTTGAAGTTTACGTGTTCTTCGGAGTAAAGCATGCGGTCTAATCTCCATTCAAAATAATGGCTTATAGCGAGCAAGAGTTCTCGCGAACTGGACTAGTCCTCTCAGAGGAAAACTAGTACAAACCATAGTGTTTGTGTTTTGCTTTCTTTCCACCACTTACTTATTGCTTTACTTCATTGCTTTTAAGTTTATTTAATATTTGCTTCACCTGCTTAGTTTTTAAATTGGTAAATATTTTCTGTTGCACTCTATTCACCCCCTTCTAGAGGTGCCATCGATCCTACCATTGGTATCAGAGCACAGTTTATCTTTAGTCGAATTAAAACTCCTTGAGATATGGCATCCCTATATCCTGTCACTACCACATTTTAGCTTGAGGGTATTTTAGTCATTTTGTGAATTTCTGAATTTATTTTGATTGTTGAAGTGGTGATTGTTATTTTTGACTTCGACTAGTTGAGACTTTGGAGACTAACCTAGATGTCGACTCTAGCTATGGTGATGTAACTCCACTTTTTCAGGAAATTTTAATTTTCAAGAAGTTTTCCTAAAATATAATTTCTCTCTCTTCTAAATCAATATTGCTGTTATTTTTTTCCTTGAGTCCAATTTACTGGGCTTCCATGTAAATATTTTCTCCTCATTATGATAGCCTATCTTTTGCATCAACCAAGCCCATTAGACTTTTAGTCCAACTCCTCCTTGGCATTTTTAATTAAGCCCATTCTAAAATCAGCCCAAGTCATTCTCTTGGCCTGGCAGTAAAACATTAGGCTATTCCTCTTGGGCCTATTCAAGGTTTCTTTTTTTTCACTCTGGATAAACTTTTGAGCCTATACATCAGTGCAATTTCAATTCGATTGAAATTTCAAATCTCAAACGAAATCATTCCTTCCTCTAACCGTTTCTGACAGCTGCTCGTTGTGTCAGCAGCCTCCACCCTATTTTCCCTCCATTCTTTCTTTCAACAGCCTATTTAAAGAGCCACAAACTCCTTCCCTTTCCTCATCCTGCAAGAATTCTCTGGAGAGGACTCTTCTTCTTCCCCAATCCAACCTAGAGGAACAGTCATGGCAGTGAAGGAGTTCCAGTAATTTCGAAGGGCTGGTATTAATCTTCCATTATTTCCTTGTTCTTTCTAATACAGTAGACTAATCCTATTGATTCGAACCTTTCCAATTCATTTCAGAAAATTCCGTGTCCTGATCCAGTCATCTCGTGTCCTGATCTCTTGGCATGATCTTCATTAATAGAGGTAGATCTTGGTTTGATCCGGTTTTCCTATTATGATCTTCTTTTGATTTGGTTTCTCATTGATTTTGGGAGCTAGATCTGGATCTAGAATTGAAATGGATCTTCAATGTATGGACCGTGCTAGTTGTGATTTGAGCAATGGTAAGTTTTCTAATGTTCGAGTTACTAAATTCTTATCAATTCATGATTGAGCAATTTATAGGGATGTTTTGTTTTTCTTAAGTTCTAGAGAATGTTGTTTGAGAAGAAAGACTAGACAGGATAGTGAAGAGAACAGAGTTTACCACAGGACAAGCTCTTTAAGGTAAATTTCCATTTTAAATATTGGGTTGATGCGTGTGTATAATAGAGATTGTGTGATAAATAATATGATAGATTCAAGAGTAGGTTATGTGCTGGTAGCTAAGTTAATTCTGAGATTTATCTGCACTAAATCTTAATTGATGATTTCTATGGATCGATTCATGAATAGTATGTGGTAAGGACTTGCATATGTATTCATGATTCCATACTTGGCGATTCAATCAAACATCCTAGATATGCATTGTTTAGAAGGTGGATGAATTAAGTTTGGGCTTGTTCTTCATGTTTGGACAGGAGTTGATATCTATCATGTCAGTAGGAGTGATTGGTAGTTTCTTCACTAAATAGGGTGTCTGTCAATATTTTGTTTAATGAGTTTTGACATTTAAGAGTGGTATTTCAGTAGAGTTTAACCAATCATCTGGATCAACCATGACCTGTCAGCTGAGATGATACATCTCAACATGTTCTAGAAACACAGATGATCTATTGAGTAGAAAACCTGTTCCAGACTGATTTGGCACAGCCTGGGTAAAATTGATACAGTTTGAACAACTGAGTTTAGTCTGTATCCGTTTTACTTAGATTGGATTGTATCAGTCTTGCGCAGGACCGATTCCTTCAGGTATTGGTTAAACTCTTTTAACCAGTGATATCATGATACCTGAATGAATCAAATTAGCTAAGTAGGTTGTGGATTTGGATCCATATGGCATTGGTTGATCAAACCTGAGATTGATCTGTAGGAAGTAATACCTGGAAGTTAAAGTCATCTTGCTCTAGTTTTATGATAATAGCTAAGGATCAATTCTTCATGTCTGATTTAACTCTCAGTCCAGTTGAAGAAGAGACTTGGGTTTCAGTTTAAAACAAATCAAGAACTGAGTAGTGGCTTGGGATGATAGACAGTTATGTATCTTAGGACTCTAACTCTGTTATTTAATACATGAATTAGGAAGCATTGGTTAGTTTGTTAACTATATTTAAGACTTATGTTGACAGTTTAGCTAATAGGATAACTAGTTGGAAGTATCAGTCCTAGTAGTGACTGCTTAGAATGTTTGAAACTGAGAGATTCAAATTCCTTAAACTTGAACCTTGGACATCTGAACATGTTTCAGAATAACTGATGTTTAACCCTTTATATTTCTACAGGAATAAATAAGGGGATTAAGTCTTGTTGATCATAAGGTTAAGTTTGAGGAAATTGAATAACTTGAGTTTTCAAGCTATGTTCTGAGCTAGTAATACTGAGAACTGTATGTTCATCAATGTCTGCAGGGGATGGGAAGTCCTAATTCGATTTGGTTAGTTGAGAACTATTGTGTATAAATAAACCTGATTTCTTGAGGTTCCAAAGCAATGCAAGAGGGTGTACTGTCATGACTTGAAACCTAATAACAAGTAGCACCTGGGATTTTGATATCTGATAATTACTATAGGACTGGCTTAGAATAATGAGAACAGTTCCACATTGGGACTGAAGTTTAAGTTCAGTCCAACAGGTGCAATCTAGGATGTTTAGTTTTAATATAACTTTAGGGAGCAGATGTAAACTTTTTGGTTCTGAACAGTGAGCTTAGCAAGTCATGTGTGGGTTGAGTTTAAATTAGTAAACCTGGAATTACAAGTCCTAGATTTAAGTTCATGTCACATGATTCATTAGCTGATAGTTCAGTTGTAATATCAGGAACCTGGATATGTTATAGGCTTTAAGGACTGGTTGATGACCTGGGAATCAAGAGAGCATTCTCAGAAAACTGAGATGTACAGCCCCTTGGATGAGTGTATAATTCATGACTAAAACTGAACCTGAGCATGCTTAGCATTTCAGTATCTTAAGACTGCCCTGCTCATGATATAAGTTGTGTTTGAACCCAATGGCAATACCTTGGTATTGGGTTGTTAACTTAAAATTATCAATGAGGAAAACTGGTTTGTGTGTTGTAGTTTTGATTGTCAATTATTGTGAACTAAATGCTAGGTTGACTTTCTAAGAACCATGATATAGTAATGTAGGGAAGTTAAGGAGAGGTAGTCTTTTATTAGAGTTTAATAGTAGAAGTAACAAGTCATGTATAAGATAGTTTAATTATAAACCAAGTTGTTAAGTAAACTTCTAGACTAGGAATATTTTTACCTACATTATAGACTTATAAATTGTAAACCATTATTTCCTACAGGAGGATACTTAGCTCATTGCCTACTTGTACTTTCCTGGAGCCAGGCAAGTACACTCTACGGTTTTGTACTTTACATTATCTTCCCTGTACTTCCTTGAGTGACACAATTGCAACACGACATGTTCTTTCTGGTATTCTTGTTCTCTTGTGCTTATTACTTGTATCTGGGGAGGGGAAATATGCTATCTATGTGACCAATCCCAAGTAACAACTCAGGTGTGTTTTAGCCCAGACCCCGCATCGTGCACGCGGGTCCTAAGTCACCATTCATGTGCTTTCAGGTGCTTTCAGGTGCTTTCAGGTGCTTACCCTAGCCGGTCACATAGTTAGTTATATTTCAAATGCATTACACACATGTTCAGGAGATTTCCTTGTACTTATTTCCTGTGATATCATGTTCTTTCAGGTTCTTACATATCATGTTCATTCATGCTCTTACATTCATGTTCTTTCATGTACTTTACCCTGTTCTTCATGTACTTATTCACCTGTATTTTTCTGTACTTTCCATGTTCCCTTGTACTTCATTTCATGATGTCTTGTTCATTACCTAGAATTGTACTTGCTCCGCTCCTGACTAGATATGTTATGATAGGTGAGATGGAGGCTTTGTGTGACACATACTATGGACAGGATACTGCCTTCCCTACTGAGCCAGCTGGAGCTGCTTGTGACCTAGAGGCTGCAGAGGCCTAGTCTCATTAGTATTTCCATTTATCTTTCCATGTATTGAGACTAGCACTCTATAGTTGAATTGTAATAAATTCAGATATTATATCTCTTTTCTGGTTGGGACACATTATATAGTTGCTGTGATTCTATACTTTCATGTTTATCTGGTTAGTTTCCCTAGCTTGGTACAGCTTACTTCATTGTGTCTAACAATGAAGGCTGGGCGTGTCCGACTCGTGTCCGATTATTCGGGAGCGGGTCGTGACATGTTTTTAGTGGTGGCCCATGCAGGTCTTTCCTAATGGCACCTAGGACTTAGAGTACTATTGGGGGACTTGATTAAACTAGGGAAACTTGATCACAGCATAGGAAAACAGGGAAATAAGGGTATATCAGGTATTATCAGGATTATCAGGTGCTTTATTATTATAAAAACATTGTTTGCTAGGTTTTAGGGTTTGTCATTCAACAAGTTTTCTTTTATGCAGGATGGTCACTACAAGGAAGACCGCAGACCAGTCTGGAGTTGCAGGCACTTCTGGAGTTGCAGGCGGTACAGAGCAGCCCGCACCAGACGTCCAGGCAGATCAGCTTCCGCCAGCGCCTCCTATCTTTCCATCGCTGCCGCCGACGATGATGCTTGACGGCAACCAGGTGATGGCGTTGTTTCAGCACTTTCTGGAGGCCCAGAACCATCAGGTAGCGCAGTTCAGAGCGACTGTCGTCGACGCGCTGAGGACCAGGGAGCCGCAGCACCAGCACCAGCACCAGCACCAGTAGCACCTCCAGTACCGCGAGGACCGAGACCCGGACAGCGAAGGAGTACCAGCACCTTAGCCCGATGGACTTCTGGGGCGACGAGGGGATCATCTATGCAGATGAATGGCTGGAGAATGCAAGAGG